>VYZW01043816.1:70640-85018 GCA_013401315.1 Balaeniceps rex
CATTTTATAAGGGGGCATTGTTTCTTGAATCAAAAATTTAAATTTTATATAGATTTTTTTTTTTTTTTAATGCTAGATCATATGTTCCATTCTACAAAGAAATTTGATGCACAGTAAATGGGGGTGTAAGCTTGAAGGGTAATAGCTATTTCTGCTCTTGCTCCCATGAGTATATTTATTCTAGTTGGAGTGTCTCCATGGGGATTTAGAGTAAAAGAGCTATTGCCCTTTGCTGACAACCTTACCTGCCATGCACTGACTATCCAATAGATGTGTTCTCAGTCCACCGTGTGTGTTAATTTTTCAAGTGTTCATCTAAATTTTTCAAGTGTTCTAAAATCTGTGATTTTAGACTGGATCTGTTGGGTAGCACATGTTAAATTGATCATGGTTNTTGAGCATGGTTCCTTATGAAGCATACAGTAATACAGTTACAAAAATCTGAGTTTATGAAGTGATTAACATGCTATTCTAGATCTAGAATAAAAAGGTTCATAAACATAAAGATGAAAGAACACTTGTAGACTTGCATTTTTGTCTTCTGAACCTTAAGGTTTGTTTCAATACCTGTTGGTTGTGGAGGGATGGAATAAAAGGTATTTTGATAAGGATTTCAGTACTTGCTGACTCTTTTGCTGTCTTTCATGTATAAAAGCAGGAGATCAGATTAAAATAAAAACAAAGTTGGCAAGAGGGGATTTTTTTTTTTACTCCTGGACCTTTGGTGTTTGAATTGTTAAATATCAAAGTGAATGGACAGTGAACTGGCTGAATAACTTAGCATCTCAGCTGTGGAGAATATACAAACAGCAGACTATTGTAAAATTACCAAGGTGCTGTATATATTTGACAGTCTTTAGAATGTATATTCTGTCCTATTCTACAACATCCAAAATTATTAATTTGTTTCAAAGTAGGTGGATATGTGTAGTAGGAGAAGCCAGTACACACTGTAGGTGTCTCAGGAAAATTATTTCCATGTAGATATGCAAAGCTCTTGTTTCTGAGGATGGTAATCTAAGAACTAAATTTATCTACAGGACAAATCTTAGCAGAACCAAACAACAAGCTTTAAATTGTCTGTCTCAAATCATAATTGTACATTTCTATTAAAATATTTTTAAAATATTATTTCTTTTGAACAGCATAAGCAAAACACTGTAATTAAAAATCAAGACCTTATTTTTGTTGTCAGTTCTCCATCAGTAAAGATTTGTGGCTGAAAACAGGATAGTTTTAAAGATGAGACTTTTATCCAAGCAGCAACACATGCAGTAATGTTGCTTTCTCTTTCTGCTTGAAATAGTTTTTTAATTTTGGATTGCAGCTGAAAGAAAAAGTGTTTTCGTATATGTCATGCAAAATGTACACCATTATTTATTGTGCCAAAACTTACATATGTAAACAAGCAGTCCTGTGGACTGTTGAAATGTGTGGATGCTCATCTACCTACCTTGGCAGACCTGGAATAACACCAAGAGAAACACAGAACATAGTAAAGGCATTCTGAAGTTCAATACGGATTTCTAAGAATCCTACTGTTTTCCAACAGGTATCATTTGACTTGAGCTCAGACTTCTGTCTCTAGCAGTACTTGAAATCCTACTTTGTGCTTAAAGCAGTAGGAAATACATTACCAAAGAAACCATCCCCAAACATCAAGAAAGTAGTACCAGTGCTGTTTATATGGAATTTGTTTCGGTGCTTCTTTACCTTCATTTCAAGATCCCGTTTCCTCGCTGACTTGGAGGGAGTGGGGTTGTTTACCCCCTTGCGCCCCTATTGAAAGCTCCAGCTTAAGTTCTGTCTCAAAGATTCTATTAACCTCTAATAATGCCACCTTTTTTTTTTTTTAAAATAAATTTGAAAATATCAGGTGCTGTGAAGTGATAGGCTACAAGTTTACAAAAATGTATGCCTTGCAAATGGTCCTCTAAAAATTGAACAGATGTTCCCTGGTGTGTTCTGAACACCCAAGTGGAGCTCTTACTAGTATCATGCTGAGACAATCACTTCAGTGGATGAAAAATTCTACATAGCTGTAGCTACTAGCGTGCCATCTGTGTTTGTGTGTGCAGAACTCTGAACTTGGACAGCAAAATGAGCAGTGTTTAAATGCCAGGATAAAGTTCTTATTTAACAAGCAAGTTCAAATGTGTGTCTATCCATATGGATATATAAATACCCTAACTTTTCCACTTTTTTTTTTTTAAACATTTTCAATTTATTTGTATCCTCACATGCAGTAGGTTTACATCATGTAAAATCCATTTTAAAGAACTACAAGGGAAATGGAATTTCTTGGGAAAACGGAATTTCTTTTTTTAAGCAAGTGACGTTCTCCTTTAGTATACTAAACGCTAAATGGAGACAAATGTGGATGAATGGACCTTCTGCTGTTAGTGCTGCAGGCTTTGGGGCCCCATAACTATTGTACTCTTTCAAACTACATTCTGCTGGTAGCTGAGTCAGTGTGGCCGTAAGTAGAAGAAAGCTCCTGCAAACATCGTCCTCAGTTTTGCTTTTGCTTTTTATTCATTCCTCCTGCTCTTTTTCTGTTGTTCATACTTTCAGCACAAAACTAAAGATAATTCAGGAGTTCTGTAATAACTTTCCCCATTGGTGGCAATAAAACCACTTTTAAAATTCACCTGTTTAAAAAAGTAAACAAAAAAAAAATAGCTTTAATCAAGCAAGAAGGTATAGGTTTTACAAATAATAGCCTAGTTTTCTATAGCCTGTGATGTTTTTCAAAAGAAAAGGATAAACTTTCAGATGGTATAGACTGCCATAAGTCTCTTGTTTAACTGCATTAATTCTTAGCGGCTTTTTATAACCATATGTCTGCATCCATCATCAAGGTGCAAAAGCTGTATCGCTTACTGAATTAGTGTTTTGAGCAGTTGCTCAGAATAGGCTTCAACACACCAATGTTTGATCCTGGTGTTCTATGAAATATCATCTTGATGTGGATAGCGGTAGCTGACACTTCAATGGAATATTGGTTTGGCTGTAACTTTTATTAGTAAGCGTGGAGAGGAGGTGAAACCAGCTGCAGTTGGTTTCACCTCCAAACCGAACCAATCACAATACTTTCTCAGAAGCAAGATTTGAAAACTAAGCTAAGTGGTTTTTGATCCCATAGGCTTTCACCTGTCTGATAATAGTGAAACTAAATTACAAACAAGTATGTACTGGAATACTTGCTGTTAAATTTACCCTTTTTTTCATGTTTTCAGAAGTTGCGCTGTATTTAGCAAGTTGGTTAACTTGATACGGTCTAGCTATATTTTTGTAATTAATGAGTCTTTAAAAGCTGCAGCGTGTTTCAGTACGGGTTTACATGTTATACACGTAGGCAGCGTACTGCATGTCTCAGACCTGACTGTCCAGGTGCATATAAAACTTTTCCTTCACAATCCCTTTTTAATATGAAAAATTGCGTGGGTGTACAAGTTTGTGACAGAAATCTTAATCTTTTCCCTCATGTATAAGCCCGTTTTCCTACCTAGCATTACATATTGTATCTGTAACAACATTTCTTGGAGGAGTTAGAATTTAATATACTGTTAAGCACTGGGCTGTTCAGCTACTCTGACTCTTAATTTTACATGGCACTCATGTAACTTAACAAAAAAAAAAAATCTTCCATTGGATGATCTTCTGGAACTCGTACATTATCAAGTCACCATTTCAGTAGTTTAGGGACTAGTTCAATTAGGAATTTTGCCTTGAAAAAAATCTACTTATTCTACAGAACGAGGCATTTTTTGCTTGCATTCTTTAAACATGGCATGAGTACTGGTTAAATACTGTACCTGTTAATCATCGGTCTTTCCCAATTGCTACTAAAAATTTTTTTATCTCTGTTCAGGAACGAGATCCTTCTTAAAGTAACGAGTTATGTGTCTGGAACACTGTTTTAAGGTGGTAATAATTTTGCCATTATAAGAGTCTTGAATTACGGTTGAAGGGGGAGATACCTTTTTGCATGGTTGTTTGATTCTGCACATTCATAAAACTTATATGCAGAAATTAATCTCATGTCTTCATGCTCTATTTTTTTTCTAAATGTATTCAATAAAATTCTTATTACATGCTGGTTGCACTGGGGTTTTTTTTTACTTCTTTTGTTATGGGAGAGAACTTCTTTTTGGATTTGCAACACAGTTGTTGAAATCAAATGTCAAGTGGGCATTTTCCAGAGGTCGGTCTATAGATGAGGGAAACACTGTGGCAAAGGGTTTTTTTTCCCACCCCTTGGCTTGTTTCTCTGCATGTTGCTTTCTAACACAACAGCCCAGTCAAGATACATAAGTTTTGCAGCAATTTGAGCAAGTGTGGCTGCTCAGATGGGGGCCTGTCTCATTCGCAGAAGTTGTTCTGTCCACGAATTTTGAGCTGTCACAAACTTATTGGACCTGGAATAATTCCAAATACAATGTTTGGGCTGTTTCTAAGAATACTGAAGATATTATAGCTCTGCTGCTTTTTTTCCTGTTTTCTTGGTTTCTTGGAAAAAGGAAGATCTCTGTCAAAATCTTGGCATTCCCACAATGGAGAGAAAAAGGATTCACTTCTTCGTGCCTGAAATTTTCTGTGGTAATAAAAACTTTGTGTTTTCTCAAAGTTTGGCTCGGTGTTTTAAGCAAAGATAACCAAGATACTGTGACAGACGTTATAAGCTAATCCACAGTTGCTGTGCCAAATGATTGTTAGTCAAGCAAATTCAGTTTCTCTGAGTTTGTCTGCAAAATGGAGGGTAGGTGTTAGGGAGGTAGGATGTTAGCAGTAAGGAGGGTGGGCAGGCAAAGAGTACGGTCCTTAAGACTTCTCTGTAGGCAGCACAGATTTCAACCTGTGTTCATAAAGTCAACGTTTTTCTGTTCAACTTCTGAACGTTTTGTTTTCCTGACACAACGTTGGTATGAACAGGAATGAAGAACTGCTGTACGTGACCGCTGTCAACTACGCATTTGTAGTCAGCCCTGTGAGCCTAAAAGGAAAGGGGCTGTAGGAACAGGTGCCTGTAATCTGGAGGTACGTGCAGTACATCGATGTGTTTTTCTTGAGCTTAATTCATCAACCTGTATGATGACTGATTGTGGCCATCCAGAAAGCATGCAGGCTTTTTTTCAGCCAGCACGCTTCTGTGTGAGAAGGAAAGCATTCTCTTGAATAAAATATTTTTGTTACCTACTGGAAACAAGTATTTGAAAAATTAGTTCCTTGTTAAATATTAATAAAAGCTGCATTGCAACAAAACATTCAAAGCTGGCTGGAGGCAGAGCTGTTACCATCTATGAAATATTTTCAGTCCAGAAACCTTGTTGTCTGAAATGTGTTTTAAATGTATGATAAATATTGATACTGCAATATTACTGCTGAATTCAGTGCTTGGGAGAAAACTAACCTAATGTGCTTCTAGCCTAATATGCTTAACTTAATTTATTCTTCCTTTATTGAAAATCAGACTCACGTATAAGAGGCAGAGTTGATACCGTGTGCTTCTAGACCCCAAGGGACTTAATTTTTTTTTAAGGGGACGTCTTGTAGTCAAGTTATATTGTTGTATACATAAACATTAACCCAACCATTAAACAAAACTTTAAATGTTTTGCCTTCATGTCTGAAAGCAATTAACATTTGGAGTGTCTACTCATGCACGAAACCTACAACAAAGCGTTCAGTTCAGAATTATTCTTTAATTGTAGCTCTGCAGATCGGAAGCCTGTTGGCACTTCGGTTACAAAATTTTTACTTCGATGGATTTATAACTTAAATGGGATGCTTATGCTTTCCAAGCGCATTTAACAGCTGTAAAGAAGATAAAGCTGGTAAAATGGATGGAGAATATGAAAATGTAGTTGAAAATAAATTTTTAAGAGAGGGGTTTTCACATCTTTATAGAAAAATGAAATAGTTCATAGAAAACATGCTAAGACTGAAGGTTAATACAAAGCAACAACTCCAACTGTGAATGAGCCAAAGCACCAAAACTTCCTATCACAGTGTTTTATAATTTTTTCTCATTTCTTTGTAAAGGTTCACCTTGTTGCTATGTGCTATGTGAGCACAGTGGCATTGTTCAGCATTTCTTCTGTTGCTGTTATGTCTCCTCAACAATATTTTAATTTAGAAGGCAGACAGTGAAGTTTATTGCATTTATTATTGAACCATTATATTGATGCACATTGCCTGAAGACTGCAGTGTGGTTGGGACATGTACAATGAAAAGCGGCCAAAAACTTCAACGTGGTTGAGTGGCAGTACCAAAATGCTGAGCGCACAACTCTTAAGCTAAAGCATGTGTCATTTTAATGAGTTTTTGCATTTCAGTTTTATTATACAACACACATATGTTTTATCTTAAACTGTCCCATAGGGGTACTTAAGTAAACTTAAGTTTTGAAGTGTGTATTGCAATCTGCAGTGTTGTACATCCTCATTTTCCCTCCATACATTGTAGGTATTCTTCACTGAAATTGTAAGTATAGTCGTCTGCAGAACGAGCAGTGGCCGTGAGAGAGCCGATAGATTTTGCCAGGGCTTCTCCATATTCTGGTAATTATGTTTTAGTACAAAACGGAGTGTAATACTGCCTGAGAGGCAAGTGCTGAGAGTCCTTCAATTACACTCTGAATCCTATATAAATATCTAGTCCTCGGGCATGTTATCATTTATCAGGCTGCAGATGACAAGAATGATTGATATTTGCAAAATCAAAGTCCAATCAGGCTGAATTATGTGAACTGGCATGGTTTGAAAATATAGAAAGAAAAGCTGCGTCCGTTTCATCCATTTCTCAGATTTGCCAGGACGAGATACTAAGTATGTACATGACTATATATAAGTAGCTGCCTTCAACGATTGTTCTTTCAAAGACTTGGGATCTGCCCCAGGTCGTCCCTGAGCGCCGGTCTCTGCTGACAGCTCGATAAACACAGTATTGCCACGGGGGGTAGCAGGGCACAAGCTTTGCTCCAGCTCTGCAGGGTCTAGGGACTTGCCAGGCTTGCGTTGTTCAAACTTCTCCTTGCCTGCCTGGAGCTTTGTTTTAGCTTGTTTGACTGTTACAAGTTTTCTCATGACCAGGTGGCTATTGCCTTACTGGTTTTACCTTTGTTTCTCCTTTTATAGTTGTATGGTATAACCATATTTTTAATATAGGTACTAGTAACAAGCAGTTTTTCCTGTGCAGAACAACATATTTGTGATTCTAGCATCATGTTGCAGAAGAATACAAGCCTGATACAAGCAGCGGCCTTGAAATCTGGGGCATGGGATGTGGTGTGGAGGACCATGGGCATGGGACAATTAGAGGAGGGGCACAGGGTGATACTGGAGACCACAGGAAGATAAACAGCTCATCATCATAACTGCTTTGTTATTGAAAGGTTTGTCTGGAACAGTATTCTTTGTTTTTTCTTTTTCTGTAATAAATAGAGACTAAACATTCTTTGTTCACACGGTTAAGATTTCACGTATACTAACAATGAACTTGTCTTTACTTATAAAGTGTGTTTCTTTCTGCCCGTAATAAGACAGGCAGGATGCTTGTGTTTCACTCCTCTGCCGTGGCAATGGGTGACGCTGCGCGAGTGCCCCCACTTGGCTAGGAGCCAGGATAATTCTGGCTGAGCTGCGGGCTGAAGATGGTGTTTTAGTGCAGGCAGGAGGTGCCAGGGCATGCAGGCTCGGGTGGAAAGAGTATGGAAACATGGCTTGGGAGAGCTGAGGAAGCAAAAGCAGTGTTTCAGGAGGGGGGTGTTGGTTCCAGGAATATCTGAAGGGACGAGTGATCTCGGAGGGAGCTAAACCTTTCAGTGCTCGGCGTTCACAGCTGACCGTGTTTCCCCAGCCTGACGTCCTACTGCTTATGGGTTACATAAGGGTGTGTTGTCACAACAGTCGCCTTGTCCAGCAACTGTGGCTTGAGTTTCCTTCTTAAAGTACAGCCAAGTTTGGAGGTAATGCGGATGGCAGCATCAGGGATGTGTCAGCAGCTTACTGTCAGCAAGCTAGCAAAGCACATCTGGGGAAGGTGCCATGTAAACATAGCGAGTCTATTCTTATCTGATACCCCCCTGTGACGTGCTTTTCCCATTATCGCCTCTCCTGTTCTTTCCCTTTATGGAAGGTTGTAATGTCTTTGCAGTTTACTTGAACCAGGTCCAGCCCTGCCTGCATGAGGTGCCTAACAAACCAGTCCTCCTCCTCCTCCATTCTTTGCGCTCATCCAGGAAATGGATGTGCCTTACAGATTGGGTTGAAGAATACCTCATAGATTTTCTTGGAGGAGGAAGAAAATGTTTAAAGATGTAGGATCCATGAGGACAAATACTGTGCTGACGCTGATAGGAGCTGCCTTAACTTCACAGATTATAACTGGCGCGAGCCAGTACAGAAGCAATCCATGGGACAGACAGCTTCTAAACTATTTAGGCTTTCTAAGTTCCTCCTGCTGACACTGATTAACAGAAGTAACTGCTGAACTTGACTCAACTTCAATGCATCATAGACTTAGAGCTAAATTACAGGGTTAAACGGGAGCCACTCTTGCTTGATTGGAGTCACTTTCAGTCCCAGCGGTGTAATGGAAACAGTCTTTTGCATTAAAAAAAGGCTGCTCACTAAATTCAGCTCCTACTGGTTTCTCTAGGGATAATTTCTGTGTAGCAGGTGTTGCTCAGTGAGGAACACAGCGCTTTGGTTCGGCTCGGAAGAGAACAGCGTAGCAGAAACAAGATTTCTGTATTTCACTTAATTAGTGTTGTCTTCTCTGCTTTGCTGTAGGGAAGTCCATGACGTTCACCATCATTCAGCTCTCTTAATGCCACTCTTAACTGCATGTTAAAAATCCCATGAATGAAAATAGAGGAATTGAGAGTAAGAGAGAAAAAACAGGCCATGCTGAGCATATCTTATTCCTACCAGCTGCAGAGAGGAGGTCCCCAGCTGCTTTTCATGCTGTATTGCCTGGAGAATCCAGCTCTGCCTCCTTGAGGGTTTCTACAGCATTGCCTGGGAGGTGCAGAAAGTCCTCAGTCAGGACCTTGTCAGGATCTTCCAGAACCTCATCCTGCTGCTGTTTTCCTTAGGAATAATGTGGGGTCACTGCAGTAGCTCTTCTCTGCAGATGCTGCACATCACCTCTTACCCTCTGAATGAAACCACCACAGGATAAACTGTTTCTTTCTTTTCGAGCAATTTTGTTCTTTTAAAAGGACCTGTGATTGGCATATTTAATCATTATCTTGGTTTAAAGAGGAGAGCAAGCAACCTTTTAAAGATACATTTATTAATTTTCATGGATTGCAATCAAGTGCACACGAATAGAGGACCACCAGCAGCACTTAAGGGGCTGTCTATTCAGTGGAAAGTACTACAATGAGAGAGTGCAAAGTACTGTCTTTCCCAATAATCGCTCCATGATGAATGCTTAAAGCAAGGAATGAAGCAGGTATGTTTTAATCCCTTCATGCATACATATGCTTTAACTCCCAAGTGATTTAGGGCCTTCTGAATGAAAGGTTGCATCTGGATCATTAGGCATGGGCACTCCTTGCATGCATCTGATCCTTTTTTAACTCATTTCACCTTTCACAAGCTGCTGTAGCAATGAGCGTCACCATATAATCACATGTAGTGTGAGTAATCCCTTTGTTTTAAACCTGCTGCCTGATATTTTATTAGGCAGCATGGACAGGAACAGCAATAGTTCCTCCACGCAAGGAAAGGGTTTCAGGTCACCGAGGGCTGCTGGCCAGGTGTTCAGGTCCTCTGCTGTTGCAAAATACTGTGCAGTCCACAGAGTTCACATTCCCTTGGCCCTTATGAATATGCAGAGATTATTTTATAGGTTATCTATAGAAGAAGGACAGAATAATAGAAATCGTGTCTGTGGAAAAGTCAGCATACAGCACTGGTACTGATTGCAATCATCTGCTTAATGAGTTGATCGATGGTTTTAGGACCTTTCTCTTGCAATGTCTTTTCCTTAATAGATACGCTGAGTTACACAGTGTGTTTTATTTTTATGACTGTTGTAAAAGAACGCAATTTTAGATCAGCTGAAGCAATTTAAAAGTTTGACCTGGACTTGACAAATTGCCTCGGCTGAACCAAAAAACTGGACAAGTCCAAATGCCCTGTTCTAATACCTGAACTGCATAGTTACTGAGAAGATTTCTGAAACTTCTTCAGTTGGTGTACTTGTACTTCAGTCGTCAGGATACTGGCATAGGGAAATTTTAATTTCATTGCTCCACAAAGGCAGTCCCTTGATGCATGAGTCAACTTTGGGACGGGTTGCTAAATTACAGCATGTTGAGAGAAGCACTGGCATCGCTTAATCCCGAACACTTAATCTTCAAAGGTTTTGAATTAGTTTGAGTTTTTATTAAGCTTAAGACCTGCAGAGCATTTTTTAGGTGGCTCTATTTCTATTTATTGATTGATTGAAAACCACAGTAGAATAACTATTTTAAATTACTACCATTTTTGGAGCAAATGAATGAGTGTTGTAACCGGATTGTGTTTAACACTTACTCAGTGGAGAATGGAGCATGTAGGTTATCCCCGCTTTCCAGCCATCACTAAGTTGACAAGTGTTACGGCTTCCTTTCCAAAGGCAAACCAAAGGTATTTCAACCATAAGAGAATCTGAAGTAAACTTCCCAGCACTGTCCCTTTGAAACTGATTTTCTAAAGAGACAATTGGCAAACATTTGGTTCGTCCAAGTTTAATTTTGCCAAATTGTTTTGCAGCCCCAGTCTCAGCTGAAGGGTCTGTTTTGCCCAGCTATATGATTCACAGATTGCTTCAGCCAGGTCGAGTGCATGAACTGTGCAAATGGGATTAGGGAAGGACAGAGCAGGTGATCCAGTGTTACCCATTTGTAAGGAGAGCCTGAAAAATCCCCACACACTTTGAAATTATGGGCAGGCAGAGCTACACAAATAGAGCAGCCTTTGGGCTGGGAGACGGCAGCAGTTGCTTGGTTGCCTGTCTCTAGAAAAGGAGATACTACTGACTGACACAGGGAAGGCAATCTCAGCTCTGAGTAACTGATCCTTTCAACACCAAGAATATGGGACTTCATGGAAATCAATTAGTATGAGCCATTTATAAGTGGTTTGGTTTTCTTATTTATAAGGGTTTGGCTATCACTCTCCCTCAGTAGAACTTTATAGAGAGGAACGGAAATAGATTTAAGCTATTTTGTACACTTCTCAGGATGTAGCAGGTCACGATGAATCGTACATTCATGCAGAGTTATCAATTAAGTTGAGAAGAAGAACAAAGCAATCGATGCCAGCTGTGCGTTCAGCCTGATGTGAGCTATAATTTATTCTTACAGCTTCAAACTGCACACGGAAACAAGAAGAGACAATATGTTCTTTTGCAGCAGCAAGGTAATGGCACAGAACTTCAAAGGCTAACTACCACTGAAAAAGTATGTTTGCTGGTTAAACATTTGTTCACTGATTTATACTATTGAAGAGATTTCTGTAAATGAAGGAGGAAGCAGGCTTCATCAGATATTTCCTTTTTGTGTGGAAATTCCTTGTTTGCCTTATCCTCTGATGATCGTACAGCAGTGACCACTGACAGATCCAAAGCTGGCTGCTGTTCACAAGGAAGAGGCACTCGTGGCTTTTTTCCACCATCCAGGTATCCTGACCCTTCCCTGGGGCACTTTCAGTTACTGCCCATTGCAGTAAACATAAAGCTATGACGGAGCAGGAAGAATGGGCAATTCAGGAAAAGGGAAGAAAAACCAGTGCAGTTATGTACCAGTCACCATTCACAGGGTATCACATCCTTCAACAACACCTTAAGCTACAGATGTGGAGATGAACAACTGTGAGTGGCCCCAGTTAGGTAGAAGTAAAGAGAAAAACAAAAACGTAGTCACTGTTCTGGTGTCCTCAGCACTGACTACTAATGTCTCTGACAAGGTCAGTTAAGCACTACTTTTTCCAACAGAAGAAGTAAAGCATGGACTGTGGAAATGTCGTTTCCTCCTCATGTGCCTAAGGCTTGATTTGTGAAAAGCAATTTAACAGTAAATTACGAGCACAACATCCATAGGTTGTCCTTCATCTTTCAGAGAGGATTATTGGAAGTGATGCCAATGAAAGCCTCTCTTCTCGGTGCCTTATACCCCCCAAAACAACTTCCCAGAGGACTGAACTATAGTAATTGCTCATTCCCATGCCCGAATTCAAGGCATCTGAGATGAGAACAACTCCTTCTGTAGCCTAGTAATTGTCCCATTTCTCTAATTCTGTCTTTTTTAGTACCGCATCTGTTCTATTCCCCATAAAACAAAAAGGATTTTATTCCCACAACCTGGTGCAATTCATGGTTGTGAGAAAAAGTGTAGTATATTTTACATAAGAGAAGAAATTGGTTATTATCAGCTCCCACAAACTGGAGTGTGATTTAATAAAATTCTAGCAATTTCATTAGTTGTAAAGCATGTAGATGAGAAGTACATTTAAAGGACAAATGAAGCAAGAATCAATTTTTTTACAACTTAAACAGTTTTGTACAATTACCCTTCTCATGCATTCAGATTTCTCTTTGAATGTAAATGTAGCTCCTGATGGGAAACTTTCTTCAGACCTTGTTTGAAGACAGAATAACTTCAAGCCCCGTGCCAATAGTGACAATGTCTTCCATCTCCCTCAACTGGAAGAAGACATCTGCATGAAAGAGATCTCCCAGGAAAAAATAGGAACAAAAGCTCTCATGGGTTTGGGACTAGAGAAAGTGCCAAAAGGAGCAGGGAGGTCAGCTTTTGGTTATCCCCCCCAATTTGTATATTCCACAGTGCAAATAAAGGAGGGAGGTGCACGCTGTCTTTCAGAGGAACGGACACTCTCTCCCCGAGAAAATGCTTTTGGATTTCTGCATATAAGCAGCTGTTTTCTCTGATTATAAAGAATGGCTAGCACTGCTTTGGCATTCGGTAGGAGGGCCAGTATTTTATTTTTTCAGGAAAAGAAAGCAAATCAATATAATGAGCACTCACCAGTCCTGCAGAATAGATTCTAAAATACAGAGATGCCTTTGGTGTCTTATATTATAAAAGTAATTATCAGAACAAGAAAAATGCACATGCTGAGGAGTTTTATATTTCTTCTCTTGAAATGTGTGCTGTTGATCGCTGCTACGGACAAGGTTTACAGGTAGTTTGGCAAATAACTGGTTTTGTAATTGTACATCCAAAATAACGGGTCCTCAAAATTGGCAGATCTTCCAGAAAACTCTAACTGGGAACTGATTCTTCCTTCTCCCCACCCCCAAATTTGCTTCCATCTCGGGTTGTTCTTAAAGCTACAGTTTTGTCTGTATCAGAGAAGCGGTAATTTCTAGCTCAGGGATTCTTTGCTACACAGAGCTCCTGCTCACCCTACCAGTACACTTGCATGCATTCAGAAGGCTGGAAGCTCAGGTAGGTAGGCAGTCAGGAGAGAACGGGTCACTATAGTAGCCTGACTAAGTGCGTTTCAGACTTCGCTATTTGACTGCGCTTTTCGAAGCCGTCATCCTATGCTACTTCTTTCAGTGTCCCTGCTGCGGCCTGCACAGTGAAGGCTGCAATGGAAATCTGCCTCTTTACTTCTTCCCAGGCTCCATGCTGATCTGCTTTGCTTTCAATATCAAACATGGCATCATAGATCCCGGGGAACGACTCTCCGGCATACTTGTTGTGACTGCTTGGAGCAAAGATGACATGTCTGTGGGGAAAGAAGGAAAAAATGTAGGTATACTAAATAAAATAACCATTAACAGTGTGCGTGTTCATTGTAGGGAACGGTATATGTGCTACATAAAGCAACTATGAATCCTGTGAAGATCAGAACTTACTAAATACACAGGAAATTTGGAACTGTCTTCAAAGGGATAGGAGGAAGCAGCCCCAAGGGCAAAATCTATGGGAAAGGGCACAGATTTAGGACAGGTAGCCTTCTCCTTGGGAAGAGATGATGTGTTTGTCTAATTAGGAATGAAATCATGTTAAATTGTTTGAAAATGGAAGTTCAACAAACCTGTTGAACTAATGTGGCAGTACAGAACAGGGAATAAAACCAGTTATGGGTGTAAAATGAGAATTGGAACAGAAACCCTGAAAATAACTACACAGTTGAATGATGGTCAGCAGATCTGTGAAAGGAATGTAAAAAGAGGGGAAAAAATGTGTGGAAGAGTTCTTGAGCATGAATTCTTCAGAGATGAAGTTATTATACTGGAACAGAACACAGCAAAAGTATCACTTAATTTGTTATTTGGTTTTGTTGTTTGGTTTTTTTTTTAATAATGAATACTTGCAGATCTGATTTTAAATTGATGGGTTTTGTATGAC
>VYZW01043817.1:0-64418 GCA_013401315.1 Balaeniceps rex
TTCCCCCCCCTTCTTTTCTCTTTTCCCCCCCCTTCTTTTCTTTTTATAAAGAGGGGGTGGGATGAGCATCTCGGGCAGCGCTGGGAACCCAAACCCAGCGATATCACCTCCAGCCCAAGAGCAGCAGGAACTGAAAGCGAAGACAGAGCGAGCAAAGCGTGCAGCGGCTGAGGAAACAGTGTCTGGCTGGAAAAACAAAACCTTTCCATTTCTGCTTTGTCAATAAGAACAAGGTGTGTTTCCCTGCATGCCTTTAATATTCCAGCCCGTGCCGTCTGGTGGTCTTACACGGTGATGCTCACAGTCAGCCGCTCCGCCAATATGCTGCAAAATATGCCTGGTAATCATGAGCCCTTTAGAGATAAAAAGTTTGGAGGGATTGAGGGATTTTGCAGGTTGATGTTGTTTTCTGCAGCTCTTTTCTGTAATCTCAGCTTTTCCGGCATGGATGGGCAGCTTCGGAGGTGTCGTAGGGTGCTCCGTACCTGCACGCTTCAGGGGATGAGCAGAAAAGATGAACGCATCTTTTACGCATTAAAAAAAGGTATAGCCAAATACATCTGCTGTAGCAGAAGCTCCCTGGCTTTGTAGGATTTGTAAACATGAGCCCCTGAGAGAGATTTTTCTGAGCTCTTTTGTGTAAATAACATTTTTTAGCAGACTGGTGCTTCACCTCCAGGTCCTGGCTTTCAGTGGTCGCGTGTCCCCCATCCCAGGGAGCCCAGAGCTGTGTTTCCAGCAGGGAGCTCTGGCACCGGTACCCGATGCCTGTCGGATGCTTGGCCACGGCAGTGGGAGAGTCGGGGTAAAAAGCAGGCGGAGGAGATAAGAGGGTTGTCAGCTCCTTTGCTTTCCAGCATGTTTGCTCAGCGACGTTGAGTGCTGGGCCAGAGCCACCACCTCCCTGCAGACTAAACAGTTGCAATGTTTTCTCCCATGACTGAAAGAATTTAGAAAAGGGTCCTGGTATGAAACTTTACACGAACTCTGGGTGCCACGAATATCTCTGGCTGGGAGTCTGTTAACTCCTTGGCTTCCCTCCTTGCCCGTGCAGTTCCATCTCTGGGCAGATGAAGGGAAAACCCATCCCATGATGAATCTGGCCGGCTGCCTGCAAGACCCCTGGTGCTCTCCCACCTGCCGCATTTTTGCGCATCCATCTTTCTTTTTTCTTGCTTTCTTTTAAAGGAGAAAGCCAAGACCTCTGGCCATAATAGAGCTCTGGGGTCCTCAGCACAGGACAGACATGGAGCTGTTGGAGCGGGTCCAGAGGAGGCCACAAAAATGCTCCGAGGGCTGGAGCCCCTCTGCTCCGAGGCCAGGCTGAGAGAGTTGGGGCTGTTCAGCCTGGAGAAGAGAAGGCCCCGGGGAGACCTTAGTGCGGCCTTGCAGTGCTTCAAGGGGGCCTAGAGGAAAGGTGGGGACAGGCTTTTTAGCAAGGCCTGTGGTGACAGGACAAGGGGTGATGGTTTTAAACTGAAAAAGAGTAGATTTAGATTGGACGTAAGGAAGAAATTCTTTACTGTGAGGGTGGTGAAGCACTGGCACAGGTTTCCCAAAGAAGTTGTGGATGCCCCATCATTGGAAGCGTTCAAGATCAGGTTGGACGGGGCTTTGAGCAACCTGGTCTGGTGGGAGGTATCCCTGCCCGTGGCAGGGGGTTGGACTAGATGACCTTTAAAGGTCCCTTCCAACCCAAAGCATTCTATGATGATTCTATAATGCCCCATGCCTCTTGGACCTGTTTGTGGCCATCTGTGTGCCTTGAGGTCCATCCCAAGGTTGTCCACTTCCCTGTGCCACCCAGCTCGGGGGCTTCCACCACAGGAGCAGGTTTTGGGGATGGGGGAAGCCACTGGGGCTTCATTCATCCATTGGTCCTGGCTTGCAGAGAAGCAGAGGTTGAGCATCAGTGTCTTGCACTCCACAGCCAGCTCAGCACATTGATGGTCCCACCCCATGGTGAAGGACCACCAAGCACATACTCACTACAAAGGGCTGAGCATCCCGCGGGGAAAGCATCCTGCTGCCAGCTCCCAGGCACCCAGGAAAACTCCTCTTAGGAGTGAGCCGGTGTGAACCAGGAGCGCCGTGCAGAAAAGCTCCTGATGGCAAACGGGATTAGCTGCCTGCTTTTTTTTTTTTTCCCCTGCCTGGTTTTATTCATCTGCGGGCAGGCTGGCGTTTCAGTGGGCGCAGCTTCATTTCGAATACAAGCTGCATTTTAGGGACGTGGTTTAGTAGTGGACAGGTACGGTTGGACTCGATGATCTTAAAGGTCTTTTCCAACCAAATGATTCTGTGATTCTCCAGCCACAGTGCCTGGATGAAGCAGCACCTGCCTCCACGGCCACTTTTCCTCCTCTTACATCCCTCTTCACAAACTCGGCCCGTCCCCGTAGACCCCTGGGCACCTCTGCCTTATAAAGAGGACACATTGCATGTGCAGAGCTTAAAATAAGAACGCAGCCTGCTGGTGTGGGATGGGTGTTTTTTCAGGCACAGAAGTGGCCTCTGAGCAGATGCTGGGGATGGTGTTGGGGCTCAGACCTTGCCCTGATGCGGGGAAGAACTTGAAAACCGCCCGTCAAACCATCCCCACCCATATAAGCCAGCCCCTATACACTTGCTTGGGGGATTTCTTCAAACCAGCATGGTTTTATGCTGAGCTCATCCTTTGGGGAATGCAGCCCATGGGCTGGGAGATTTATATTAATATATTTTTCCATGCAGTGGGGGTGCCAGCGCTGCTGGGATGGGCAGGGATCCGCTGTGCTGGATTCCCTCTCTTCCTACCACCTCCACGTAGCAGGGAGGGGGTTGCTGGCCTGGGGATGGGATGCTCTTGGGGACACGGATGCTTTGCCCCGTCTCGGGGAACGGCTGCCTGGGAGAGGATGCACGGCGTCTCCCAACATCCAAAGGTGACCCGAGCTTTTCCCACAGACGCTCGCAAAGGCAAAGGGCACGTCGCTGCCTCAGGGTTCCCGCAGCATCGGGACTTAAATGAATATAACGAGGATCTTCTGCAGCACTCCAGAGCAAGCCTGCCCAGCGGGAGCTGCCTCCTCCGGGCGTTACAGCCATGGAGCATCTGCAGGGCCGGGTCGAACGGGCGCCCCGGCTGCTCTGACGATAACCCAGCAAGGAAATCAATTTGTATTTCTTCGTGGTCCCTTGTGTCCCTGCCAGTCCCTCTCCGCAGGACTGAGAGGTTGGCTTCTGGCTCTCAAAGGTATCGTTAGTTCCCTGTGTCCCTCTGTCTGTCCGTGTCCCTCTGCTCTGGCTGGGGCAGGCGATGACATTTTCCTAGGTGATTGTGTCTGGGTTCATGGGATAACAGGGCTTTAAAGCGGTGATAAGCTGCTGTTATCCAGCTGAGCTGACACCCTGGCACGTGTTTGGGAATCCCGAAAGGCGCGAGATAGGATGGGCGGCAATAAAAATTAAGTAACAAGGAAGACAACTCTGTCACCTGGGTACCACTGGAGGAGGTGCTGGCAAACATCCTCTGGTGAAGCAACCGGAGCTCCTAGAGCTTCCCACTCTTTTCCAGAGTATTTCTGCTCTGTGGGTTACCCCACTTGAAAATTATTTGGAGAAAGAGCCTTGCGATAACATGGTATAAGCCTTAGTAACTCAGCAGAGATGCGAATGTGTCGTGGTGGAAATGAGATTTGCTCCAAGCCAGCGGTAAGCTCTGCTGACCTGTGGGACACGGTGTCTTCCCGGGACGTGGCCACATCTCAATTCTGATGTTTTCCCCTCCACGAGAGAAAAGAAAAAGGAGATAAGAGGAGATCAGGGGATTTCCTTTGGGCTGCCTCTTCTCCTCACTCTTTCTCTGCACTCTAGAGGGTCATTAAAGAAGATTTTTACACTAGGACAAAATGGTGTTTGCTGTTTGCGGTGTGCAGACCATGCTACTTCACCCTCCTGGTCATCTCAGAGCTTCCACTGAGAGAGTGCTCCAAGATCTCTAGCAACTGCTAGGTTAACAGCAAGGCTTTTCTGTTTGCACATCCATCATTATGCTCCCACCTGGGTGCTTTAAACCTCAGCTAAATCAATAATTAACTGCTTGCACCTCTGCAGCCCCCGAGGACCTCAGAGACATTGCCGCTTCAAGCCATGATACGCCCACGTTGGGTGGGTAATTGCTGTTGATCCCAGATTTGGAGCCAGACGGAGAGGTCATGGTGAGACCAGGGGGCAGGAGGTTCAAGTGGCCACCCACTTGGTCACCTTGGGGTGTTTGGAGACATGGGAAGTACCCACAGCTCCTGTTGGCTCTGGTTATCGGCTGCCTCAGTTACCCAAACCTGGGGAATTTAAAATTCAAGGATGTTCCTAATCCTGGGAGTTTGCTCAGCATCTCCTTTAGAAGAACCAGGAGTTTTCTGACCTTACTTTCCCCTTCCTGCCCAAATCCTTTTGAGAGGAGTAAGCACTATTTGTGTCTGTCCGATGGCTGCAGGATCTTTTGTGAGTTGTTCTTGTAGAATTGGTCAGTGGCATTTAATGCAAGTTAATCAATCGTCTGGTGGTCGGCTGATGGGTGGTAGGTGCCCACAGGGTGGTGGTCACAGTCCTGGTAACGTGGACCTTCACCATGCAATGCATTTTGGAGACCTCTGTGATTACAAACGTTCACAGAGCTGCGGCCATCATGAAACCAGGTCCACCCTGAAGGCCACTGGGAGGATTTGCTGCTCTTCCCAAAGTGGCCAAAACACCCCGAGAAGAAGCCGGTGCACATGCAGCTTTGGAGGAAACGGCGTGATGGAAGTCTGTGGGAGGGAAATGCCTCATGTCTGGGTGAAGCCGGGACCTTTGCGAGGCTGGGCACATGGTGTCATCTGTAATTTAAAAGCTGTAATTCATCTGCTTTAAATGTCAATAGCTCCTTTGTTGGAGTAATAATAATTGCCGTGATTTGCATGTCTCAGTCACACACCCAAAGCACTTTGCAGAGGAAGATGAGTGAATCGTTCCCGCTTGCCAGCTGGGAAATGAGGGTACAGAGGTGATGGGAGCCCACGCAGGACGGGAAATAAATCTTAGTCTGTGCTGCAGTTGCCCAGTCCTGCGTGGAAGCTGTTGGCTCAAAGCAGGTTTTCTATCATCATCTTGCTCTGCTTTGTCTTATTGTCCCTGGGCTGGCAGTAGCATGGGCAGGGATCGCGTGGTGGGATCTCGGTATGGTTTGGTCCTTGGGGAGTGTCAGCAAGGTGCAGGCAGAGAGGCCTGGAGTGTTGCTGTGGGTGGTTGGAGGAAGAGCAGAGCCCATGGAAGAGCTGATGGTCCCACCTCATGTCCCACCATCTCGGGTGGTTGGAGGAAGAGCAGAGCCCATGGAAGAGCTGATGGTCCCACCTCGTGTCCCACCATCTCAGGTGGTTGGAGGAAGAGCAGAGCCCATGGAAGAGCTGATGGTCCCACCTCGTGTCCCACCATCTCAGGTGGTTTAGTACAGCAAAGGAGCTTGTGTAGTGTTGTCCATGTGGAGTGAGATGTTCGCAATGAAGCTGTAGGTGATAGCTCTGCTTCAGAGGCGCTCAGTGAGACCCCGAGCATCCATGGGCAGAGGTGTTAGATCACTCCCTGGTGCTGCCACAGGTTTCTCCAGCACCTCCTGAGCTTCTTCTGAACACTGGTGCTATAAACTCCTCATCTCACTGGGTTTTACTCCCCAGAAAGCAAAGCTACGCTCCAGAGCCTCCTCCAAGCCAGAACCTAAATACAAGTAGTATTTAAATTACAAACAGGGAGTAACGCAGCAACGTTAAGTGTGCAAAATGTCATTTATCGGAGCCCTTTCTAGGAGGCTTTGGGGAGGGAGCCAGCGGAGGGTGTGCTCCTCCCGGAGAGCGACAAGGGACGGATGCTGTCCCAGCCCCTACCCGCCACCTCCCTCCTCCAACCTATTTATTTGTCTCTCTTTCCAAAGAGCCATTTAAGGCTCCAACCTTTTGTAGCACGTTGCCAGTAAGACCAAGTATTTAGCGCAGCCTCTCAGCTTTTTATATAGCGCCTAGCGCCGATATCTACGCGAGGTATTTAAAAGCCGGGCAGACGAGGCGCTTAGGGCCATGGTTTAGTGGTGGACAGGGACGGTTGGACTGGATGATCTTAAAGGTCTTCTCCAACCAAATGATTCTGTGATTCTGTGATACGTTGCTTTTTGCGCGGTATTTCTGACTCAGTATTTCCTGCCTCCTTGACAATGACTGAGTAAACAGCAGGGCTGCCAGAGGAAGAGCCCTGTGTTTACAGAGCAACAAGCCCAAATCTGTCTTTTTTTTTTTTTTCCATCAGAAGGTGGCGATGCTTAAATTAACCTCATTTTTATCCCACGCTAAACTTTTGCCCTCTGACTTGCTGCTGGCAGAGTCAGCCATGAGTCGGTGGGCCCAGATTTGGGGAGAAGTTATTTGGGACTCGCCTTAAAAAAAGTGTGGTGAACTCCAAGGGATGAATTTTCGGCTGCAGCTGTCTGGGCCGGAGCGAGGGCTTAGATCCAATGGCAAAATGCTGCTTTTTGTCCCGCTTGACTCTGCTGCCCACCAAAAATGGTAGAGGAGGGATTTTCCTCCTCTCCCATGGCGTGGCCAGTCTTCTTGGTTCTTCTAGCTTGATCTTGGTCTTGGAGTGGTCTCATGTCTGGGCCAAGAATGGGTATCATTGCATGAGCTGCATCTACACTGAGATGAGGAATGGGCTTTGACTTGGGTGCAAGAGTGGAGAGCCCCAAGACAAAGGCGTCTTCTATTTCCATTGCTGGCAGAAGCTCAGCAGGAGCTTCAGCTCAAGGAGTCCTTGCCACGCTTAGAAAGTTTCCAGTGGGGGATGTCAGAGGGCGGGCTGAGCTGTGGCATCCTTGCCTGTGCCCGTCCATGAACACCCCTGACCTACCCATCACGCATGGTGAGGCCCAACATGATGAACATGCTTAAACCTTCTGGTTTATGCCCCAAACTTGTCCTGTGGGAGACCTCTTCAGAGGTCTCCTTGGCATCTGCCCACTTGCTGCATGGTTTCCCAATGAACTCTTCTCCCAAACCAGGCAGAGAAGGGAGGTCAACCCTGCTACCTGGTATAAATACCTCTTATTTTAAACTATAGCCGCTGGAGGAAGGTCATCCAGTAAACGCACCCAGATTATCTACAGGCTGGGGCACCCCCAAATTAGTAATACAATTCATGTTTAAAAATACAGCCAAACTGATGAAAGATAATTTGCTTGCGGCCCTGACATCACCACCTAAGCATGGGGCAAGCCAATCCACAGGTTATTTTTATAGAACTCTGTGAGGCATTTCCAGAGCAAATAAAGTTCACTGGGCAGGGCAGTGACCCAGCCGTCTGGTTTCAGCACTCTTCAGCCTCCTCAAGGCTCCTCATCGGTGGCGGGGAGGGCTGCGGGTCAGGGCGCGGCTCCATCGGATGTGCCCTGGGCACGCGGGACATGGGTTTTCTTCTCCATTGAGACACCCTTCGCTGCCGGGAAGCTCTTCACCTCTCCCACGCTCTTGGTCTGGCTCATCTGTTTTAGTTGCAAACCCTTTGGAGAAGCAATTGAGTTGCTCTCCACATCTTCCATGCCCGCCGTGATGCTGGGACTATGGTTGACGTGCAGCCAGGTGAATCGCACTGTAACTCCGTTGACCATATTACCTAGGTGACAGCAGTGATCTCCTCAAACACGGACACGAACCATGGAAGTTGAGCTCCTGGCAAGCCCAACTCTTGCACGTTAGGGAGGCATGGTCCAAAAAACGTAATTTCTACCTCTGGCAAGGTGCTTTTCCTACTTTGTTGAAGGAATTGATATCAGCCCCGCTTTTGCAGAGTACGTGCAAGCAATCTCCTTTTGCTCCAAGGGAGCTGCTCCGTGGGTACCAGCGAAATTTGGCCCAACCTGAGACTGCAAATGGAGCAAAATTATTCCCACTGCGATATCATGTTCTGGGTCAAAATGTTCACGGTGACCTCTGCATCCATCCCACGTTCCGTCCCCCGCTCCCGTCCTTCATGGAGGTCTATCAAAGTCTGCACAAACTTTTCGTTGACTTGGGGGGGTTGGGAGAGGCCCCCAGTCCCTTTTCTTTTGCAAGGCAGTTCTTCAGCTGCGAAGTTGGGGGCAGAGTGTTCATTGATGTCTCTGCTGGGTGGCATCACCCACCAGGTGCCGTAGGATGAAAAAAAGAGGGTGCTGGGTGCTGGCATCCCTTCTTGCCCAGCTCCCATCCCAGGCCTGATGAGTTTGGTTTGGTCTGGTGGTTGTTTTATGGAAATTTCTTGGTTGGTTGGTTGGTTTGGTAGATTTTTTTTACAGAAAAAAATTTTTTTAAACAGAAAATATTGACGTTTCATTTTTCTCTCTTGCAAGGCTGCGGAGCGCGGCGATGTGTTTGAAGCAGGAATGGGAAGGAGGAGAGTTTCCTGTGGTGGTTTTTATTCTTTCCCAGTAATATGAGACCACAGAGCCCATGCGGTTATCCCAAGCTGCTAGGAATTTCTCAGCGTGCCCCAGGGATCCTGAAATATGTCTCGGCTCCCCGGGTGCATCAGTGTGGAGCCTCCCAGGCAGGACAGGGGCTGCTCAGGGGCATCCAGCCCGGGAGGGGCAGGGTGGCTTGGGGGCTGGAGCCAAGTGGGATGCTGCATGAGATGCAGGTGACAGCTCGGTGGCCACTGCCGGGGGATGGAGAGGTTTCAGGGCACCAAGGAAGAGCTCTGGGGTTCAAAGGATGCTTTTTGTCCCAGGTCGGAGGTGGCTGGCGGGTGGCCCTGTGGGTTGGTGAGGCTGAAGGTCCCCGTTGGTGCAGGTGAGGGGGGTGGGATACTCTTGTACGCTTTTTTAATTGCTCAGTAGTCAGGAGGACATTTCTCTTCGACTTTTTTTTTTTTATTAAAATTCAAGTGAAAACTCCAGACCAAGTCATTCAGTAACCCTGGGGTGATAACCTGAGCTGGCAAATAACTCTCTCCTCCATCACCGCCCTGGGACTGGCTGGATAATGAAAGGCCAAACTCTGCAAACTCCCCCAGAGAGGCTGAAAAGACTCACCAGGATTTGTCTGCAGGTTGACTTCAGAGTGGCAGACACAGTTGGGCAATTGCCTTATAGAAATGGGTGTAGAGAGGAATTAGTCATCACTGTTTGGTTAATAAGTGCCTTGGTTATTTTACAAGTCTTCTTCCTGCATATGCAAATACATTATTTTTTTTTTTTTCCTTTTGTAATGCAACATATAAATAGCTCCCGTCTTGGATCTTCTATGGATACGGTTGTGTCAGGAAAATAATCGTCGCGCTTCTGCCTGCCTTTCTTCGGCAGCTGCTTTACTTACCTTTGCTTCAAAAGAAAGCTCTCCCCCGTGTTGGCCGGGGCATGAGAGCGAACTTTGGTGTGGTGGCTTTTAGATCTCCCTGGCTTTGCAGGGTGCAGCTGCAGGTCGGAGCATTTGCAGGAGCGAAGCCCTTTGTCTCAGGCAGTAGGAATAAACTGAGATGAAAAAGATAGAAGATAATTTATTTAGTTGCTGGGTTTCAAATGTTATGCAACCCGCACTGGGAACACACGGGGTTGGGAACGAACTTGTCCTGTTCTTTAATTTTCCCCTACTTAGTGTCTACTAATTTTTAATATTGAGGAAAGGTCACTATGGAGACAGACAAGCAAAGTCGCACGGGACGTCTTGCAAGAAACACTGCAGCATCGCTGAGAGCCCAGGGAAACGCTCTTGGCTCTGAGTGCGATGCCATCCTCTAGAAAGGTTTTTATTTGCTTTTCTGTGTTGCCTCTTGCTCTTTGCCACACGCTCCCAATGCACGCATCCCTTTTCATATCCTGTCTTTGGGCAAACCCCTTTTTTTTTTCTCCCCAGCTGGAGGACTGATGGGGAGGCAGCTATCTCCCTGCATGCTTCTTCCTGATATTGCTCCATAAATCACGTCACTCGGATAATCCTTGGTCATGGCAACCATCAGCTCAGGAGCAGGGTGACCTTTTAATGCCAAGCCCGGGCTGCCCTGATCTTCTTCAGGTCGGGCAGGGAGCCAGGCTCTGCCGTAATTTCGTTGAGACCCCAGGGAGCAGCCAGGCCATTAGGATGCCCCCGGCCGGACACTGGGTCTGCTGAAGATACTGGAATGAGCGGGCTGGGCAGGTCCACCTGGACCACCAAGCCTGGCATGGCCACCAGCATTTATTGCGTTTCCCTTGCATTTCATTTAACCTCTTTGTTGCTGCTTTTATTCAGTCTGGGTTGTGCATATGGAAAAGAGTCCCCGTGTCTGTCCGAGGGGGAGGGCACGGGGGACACCATCTCTAGTGCAAGCCGTGACAGTTACTGCAGGGGTTGGTGATATTTCTACAGTACCTGCTTTCTGGTGGCTTTGCTGTGTTGAAATTCCAGCCACTCCGCGTGCGTTGAGTAATCTCCCCGCTGTTACTAAAGAGTCAGTCTGTCTGTCTTCCTCCCCCCACCCTGAGTTTCAATTTCCTCCTAATTCTCTCTCTAGACAGCCGTTGCCTCTCCCATGGCGATGCGGTTTTGCTGATGCAGCCTGTTGTCTCTGTCCCTCTTGCAGAAGGATTTCACCATGCGGGAGGAGTTGCAGCAGCGGGACGTGGAGCGCTGGCTGGGGTTCATCACCTTTCTCTGCGAAGTCTTCGGCACCATGAGGAGCAGCACCGGAGAGCCCTTTCGAGTCCTTGTCTGCCCCATTTATACCTGCCTCAGGGAGGTAAACGCCTTCAGAGTTTGTCCTTCTCCACCTGCGGGCCAAGCCGTTGCGTTGCAGTTGCTGAGGTGCCCAAGATTCGTAGATGTTTGCTTTATGATTCCTAGAGGTTTGCTTTGCCAGCATCAACACTTTTCACCCCAAAAATACCTCCATCTGAAGGGATGCTGGGCTTTTCCTGCGTATTGTGTTTCGGCTAATTAAAAGCACGTGCTCCAAGCGAGACCCCTTTGTCCAAGGGTTTGCAAAGCCCAACAGTTGGGATTGCAAACCCAACGGTTGAGTTTGCAAAGCCCAACGTTGCGAAAATCCCTACTGAAGGGGCTTGAAAAGCTTCATAAAAACAGGTGAAGCCGCCTGAATAGGTGACACAGACTGAGGGGAGGAAAGAGGAACAGAGGCGAGGTCCCGTATGTCCTTACGCCCCACCTAGTGCAGCAGAACCCCAGCCCTGCCACCAGGGCTGGGGACATTTCAGAACCTGAGCTCCTGATGAGCTCATTTCAGAGCCTGAGCTCCCCATGGTTCAGGGTGGTGCCAGAAACCTCGGTGAGGACAAACAGAAAAAGCAACTCAAGTGTTAACGTTCAACAGAGCAGGAGAGGGCTTTCCCCCATCCTGTTTTAAAGATGGTTTTGTCTCCTGCTGCTGTTCTGTAGGCAGAAAAATCTGCCTCCTTGCCCAGGGTTGGAGCTGTGAATCTCAAATTGTCAGTAGTGCTTCTGTCGGGCCATAAATAACTCGCTGTAAAATAAGTTCTCCGCTAGACCTTGGGCAAGGGAAGGATAAAGAAACTGCCGGCGATGACTTTTTTTACGCTTTTTTTTTTGCATGGGAAGTTTTCTCTGAACGCAAACACATCATAAACATTTTGTCTTCGCAGTAACATTGTGGGTAGGGTTCACAGACGGTGACTGTAGCAGTGAGAAAGAGTCCGGGCATCATGACGAGGCACACATCCAGAGGAGGAGGTGGGAGAGGGATGCTAAGAATAGCCTAACTTCCCCAAAATCTCTGCCCACAGCGGTATGTGTCACCTTATGGGGAAGATTTTGGTGTCTAGCAAAGTCCCCGTTCTCCTCCGCTTCCCATCACAGTCGTGACACAACCCAGCCCTGATTCTGCCAGGATTTTTCCCTGCCCACTCCTGTCTGCCCTTGCCGTGCAGTCACGGTCCCTCTTGTCGCCTTGCCGGTACGTGGGGACACGGTGGCGATCTAGAGGTGCGTGGAAGGACATGAATTTCACGTATCAGGGATATTTCTTGCTACAGGGCAGCTCCATAAAAAGCCTTTACTAATTATATCAAGACGTCATGCATAAATTCGCCTCTTAAAAATACATCTCTCTGTTCCTTAGCAGGACAGCTCTGTCCCCATGGTGTCATTTGTCAGAGAAGATGACTCTTAGCTTAGCTGACATGGGTGAGCCTCAGTCTTCCAGCTTTCCTGCCCCAAAACGGTTGATCTGTGACTGCTCACTCCGCAGGGTTGTGACCTTGACTCACGCCGTTCCTTTTCCATGGCTCTGGAATGGGTTTTTGTTCTGCCACCATTTTTTGCCGCCGTCAGCTAATCCTGACACACAGGGCCAACCCAGCAGAACAGGACCACCGATTTATCAGGAGTGATAGGTGCCAGGCTCTGAGATGGTTGCCAAAGCCGAAGCCAGGCTGTAGATGCAGCCAAGGAGGTGGTGGTGAGCTCTTCCAGCTGCACCCAGGAGAGGACAGGGACGTTTGCACAGGCTGGCCCGGCCGGGTGCTCCGTGAGACGGTGGAAACTCCCTAATTGTGCAGAGTGCTCATCCCTTGGCGAGCTTCATCAAGCACGTGGGCTGGTGTCCCAGGGCAGGAGGGGGTGTCACCATGGCCCATAAGGTTTGGGACCTCCGCCTGCCTCGGGACAGGTTCACAAGGTGTAGTAGGGCTCAACGTGGGTTTTTTCCCCTTCCTGCTGATCAGCACGTACATCCCCACGTACAATCTCAGCCCCTCGCTCCTAACTCCTTCCCCCTTGGGCATCCCCCAGCAAAGCCCCTCCGTGCTTCCCATGATCATGCTTAGCTCCCTCTGCCTCCACCCACCCACCCCTTGACTATAAATCATTACCAGAGGCAAGATAACATCTCTCCCTCTGCCTGTCCTTTCAGCTCCTCTTGCTTTTTAGTTTCTCTGTCTTTTTTTTTTTTTTTCCTTTTTCCCTTTTCCTTTATAGCTTTGGCAGACTCAGCCAAAGGTCAGCGAGGGAGTGAGCAAGAGGAAGGGGAAAGTTGCCTGATGACTGAGGCAGGAATGTCTCTTCCCTTCCCCCTGCAAAGCTTCCTCTCTCCAGCTCCTTTCCTTTTCCCCCAAATAAAAGCTTAACGATACCATATTTATTGTGGAGCTGGGCCGGGTGGGAGGAAGCAAGGATGGCAGCAAGGACATCGGTGCTGGGTGGCCCGGTGAGGAGGAGCTGGGGACGTGGCCGGGGCATCGGGTGGCAATGCCAGTGTTATTTATTGAGCGGTGTGGATGAGTTGGTTTTGTGGGCTGGAAAAAAAAAAAAAAAAACATCCAAAGAGAAGTTCATTTCAGGCGAGGCTGGAGTGATAAATGCTGGGGTTTGCTGGTTAATCGAACCAATGTTCCTCACCGTCCTCGGGGAAGCAGGCAGACCGCTGGGTTTTGATGTCAGCCACGGGAACGGGTGTTTAATCATGGCAAAGGAAATTTGGGTCAGAGCTGATGCCTCGCCCGGGCAACGTTTCGGGAGCCAAGGGAGTGGCCGTGCCCCTTGGCACAAACGTGGTCCACCCCGAGCCCCCATCCCAGGGGGCTCTGCCGCATCCTCCTCTGCGCCCATCGCTTGAGCCGCTTGCTGGAAAACAGGGTGGGGGAGAAGGAAGGGTCTACCCCTTCCCGGGAAAGGCAGAGGTGGCTGCCTCTCCCAGGAGCTGGATCCCCAAAGAATGAAGAAGTTTAATTTCCAGAACCATTCCGAGGGTTTGGGGTGAGATTTGTGCAGGCGGAGAGTGTCTTCACAACAAGGTCTGGTGGGATCAGCGTTGGGATTTTAGGCAAAGAGATGGTTTGCCAAGAGAAGCGAAAGGTGGGTCCCGCTCTCGTTAAAATGGTTTGGTGCAGCACAGTGAGTTTGGCTGGAGCTTTAGGTTGAAACACGTTTTTCTGCCTGAAATGGAGAACCACATTCATCCCTGCTCCAACAATACTTCACATTGCACGTCCCCCAAAACCAACCAAACCCAGGAGAGCAACCAAAGGACTTTGGTTCTTGCAGCCTGGCCACATTTCTTCTTTTCTGTGGCCTTTGGCCGAGTCAGGAAAATGTAGAAAATGGGTTAAGACCAGGGACCAGCAAACGTCAGTTGAACCATCAGCAGGGCAGGAGCACTTCAGAGCCCTGTGCCTTGTGCAACAAGTGCCCCGTGGCTACTGAAGACGTAGAGATAAGAAGTAATCATAGAATCATAGAATCACAGAATGGTTTGGGTGGGAAGGGACCTTTAGAGCCCATCCAGTCCAACCCCCTGCAGTGAGCAGGGACATCTTTAACCAGATCAGGTTGCTCACAGCCCCTTCCAACCTGACCTGCAATGTTTCCAGGGATGGGGCCTCCACCACCTCTCTGGGCAACCCCTTGCAGTGCTTCACCACCCTCAGTGTAAAACATTTCTTCCTTCTATCCAGCCTAAATCTCCCCTCCTTTAGTTTAAACCCATCACCCCTTGTCCTGTCACCACAGGCCTTGCTAAAAAGCCTGTCCCCACCTTTCCTCTAGGCCCCCTTGAAGCACTGCAAGGCCGCACTAAGGTCTCCCCGGGGCCTTCTCTTCTCCAGGCTGAACAGCCCCAACTCTCTCAGCCTGGCCTCGTAGCAGAGGGGCTCCAGCCCTCGGAGCATTTTTGCCATCTATTGTTCACTGCTTATCACCACTTTTGCCTTTCCTAGCTCTTTCCTAAGCATGGTTGGAGCTGGCTGTGCTTCATCCAGCTCTGTGCTGCCCATGGCTGCATGTGTGTCAATGGGGTTGGCCTCCCTCCCTTCATCCCCTGGTGCTGCTGGAGAGGAGAAGCATTAGGACTGGGTCCTGAGGGACCCGGCCCAGCTCTTGGTGGTGGCTGAGGTCTGCAGGTAAGGAAGGATCATAGCCAGCTTGGAGCCACAGTCATGCTCTGCAGAAGCCAGGACAGATGAGTGGTGTCAGGAGGTTTGGCTCCTCTTGTGTCTCCATCTCATCCTCAGCGGATGTTGTTGGGACGCCAACCCAGGAGGTGCCTCTGGGCCTGGGAGCTGCCACCTTCCTGCCGGCCCTCTGCCAGGAGGAGCCGCTTCCAGCCAAGGTGGTTGGTGTCGAGTGCTGCTTTGGATGCATTTGTTTATTTTTATGACGCCATTCCGCAGTCAGACCTGGCTTTACAGCCAGGTAACCTGAGCAGTTGCCTACGGCAGCAGAGCGAGGAGGTGGAAAAACTGGCTTGCGGGACCTAAAGCTCGAGAAGATGCCAGGTGGCGATGTCATTGTGGTCCCCTCAAGGCACCTTGCCGATTGGGGTCCCACGAGGGCAAGCAACACAGGGTGGGCTCTGCTCCCTCTTACCCCCCATAATAACCCTATCCCACCCCTTACCCATGCCCCTGTGCTCTTCTCCAGCGCAGGGCTTGTTTCTTGTTGAATGTTTAAGTTTCCTCTTGACCCCTTCCTCCAGCCCGCTGAGGTCCCTCTGGATGGCAGCTCCTCGAGCACAATGAGTGGTCCCCCCAACTTGGTGTCATCTACAAACTTCACAAGAGCGTGCTCCTCACCTCCTCCAGGTCATGGCTAAGGGTGCTAAACAGGGCAGGTCCCGGGATAGACGCCTCGGTACTCCTCATCACTGGCCTTCAGGCGGAGTTGGGTTGTAACCCAATAGCTACAACCCTCTGAGCCCAACCATCCAACCAGGTTTTTTACCCATCTGATTGTCCACCCCTGATGTCCTAGCTTGGATAAGAAGGGGATTGGATTCCAGGGGTGACAGGGAGCAGCCTTGCTGCAGCACCGTCCCACTCTCAGCACCCACGGGTGCATTGGACAGGGTTGTTGGGGCAGGTTCAGAGCAAACCCCGGGAAGCAGCTCGTCACAGACAGACTAATTAAACTGCAAAACTCCTTCGTGCAGGAGGCTGTGGCCGCAGGATCAATTCATGGAGGTCCCTCCAGCTTGAGAGGGTTGTTGCTGCTGGGGCTGTGGTTACCCTGGGGGTATCACCCTGAGCATCACCACCCATAAGGGAGGTGTGGGCATTGACCTGACCCAAGACAGATGCTTTTGTGGTCTTATTCCCAACCCTGGGGACGGAGGGCAGCGCCCAGGAGCGGTGAATCAGCCCCACATAGGCAGCAGGGAGCAGACCCAGCAGGACTGGCAGCAGGCAAGACAGTTGCTCCTCTGCAGGAGTTGTCTCCTACCTCCAGTCTGGTTGGCAGAGACGGTCCCATTTCAGCATCGTTTAAAATCTTGGCACGCTCCCATCGCTTCCCTGCCTTGGTACACGCTGCTAACTGAAAGCCTCGGGGTGGTGGTGCAGGGAGGATAAATACTCCCTGTCTAATTGCCTTTCCCCCACGTCTGAGTCTGCGGTGCCGCATGTAGACGGGTATCCACTCCCCTCCCTTCTCTTAGTGCCTGTTATCTCCTGGGGCCATGCTGTGTAATTTAGCAAAAATATTCTAACACGGTAATTAACGTCTGAACTTCAAGAGGGCACTGCCTTTTCACTGTCTCCTTCAGAGGAAGGGAGAGGAAAACCTTCCCGGCTGCAGTCAGATGAGCGAGGAGGGTGGTGCTGTTTGGAAAAGAAAATTGTATCTTTTAACGTGTTGGGTTCTTTTTTTTTTAATCACTCTCACTTTTTAAAAAGCATCAGCCTTTTGAGTCAAAAAAGGGTCTTTGACAGTATAATGAGATGCTAGGGGGTTTAAGATTATTCTCCTCGTCAGAGAATAGAGACAGAATTTTTCCTTTATCGACTGAGCGAAGGCACCAAGGGGGCCGGATCCTGACCCCGCGCCACCCTTCCACCCAGGTAGCTCCATGAGGCCAGATCTGACTGGAGAAAATAAGTCCTCTATGAAGAAGGGGACTTATTGCCTCGTAAAAGTGTCCTTCTGGTCCCCCCATCTGGTTCGGCAAAAATCAGTGGTTTGGTCTCCAGTCCGGTGGGACTGGGACGAACTGGGAAGTGGTTTGTAGGGGGAATGGATGGAGGAGGGATGCGGGCATGGGAGGGAAGGGATGCCAGGGAAGGAGGGAGAAAGAGGAGATCGGGGGTCAGGGACACGGGAGGGAAGGAGAAACGGGGAGAGCAGACAAGTGGGGAAATGTCATGGGAATCCAGAAGAGGAGGATTGAAGACCTGGAGGAGCTGGGAGAAAAGTCTGGGATTTGGAGCAAGCAGGGTACACTGCTGCGTGGGGTGATGTGGACCTTCAGAGCCGCGGCAGGAGGTAGCGTGTGGAAGCAAGGGTCTGCAAAGAGGAGGGACGGGCGCGTGTCTGTAGGACCACGCTGCCGGCAGGGATGGATGTCCCCGTGCCTCCGCGCAATAAATAAATAAATGGCCATGCAAAAGCTCCCGCGCACACAGAACCCCGTAACTGTGCTGGCAAAAATGCAGCTTGTACGGGGGAAAAAAAAATTCACTTTAATCAGCATCGTTTGGGTCAAAGGGCAGAGTTAAGGTGAAGGAGATCGGGTGTTATTTGGGAGCGGATGAGGACAGACCAAAACAAGGAGGGCTGCGCCGATGCCTTTGAGCCCAGTGGCTCCGTTGAGTATTTTATGTGCAGGAACATATATTCTTGGAAAGCTATGGGACTCCTTTAGTCCCAGCATTAAAACCGTAACGGCGTCTTTTAAATAGGGGAGGGGAAATGCCACCCTTGTTTCTCTGGGACCCACGGAGAAGGCAGAGGAAGCAATTAGGGCAGATAAAGAAATGAAGCTAGATACCATCTCACAGGATGGTCCCTCCTCCTGGCGTGGCTTTGTTTTACTCCTTCACCCTCCGTACCAGGCATTGTTAGTTCCCAAAAACCCTTTCAATGGGATGTAAACACAACTATTTGCGTCTGCCGCCATGCGCTCGCTCCCTCCGCAGAGCCAGGAAAGCGGAGAGCGTCCGGCGAGCCAGGGTGGAGCCCGTCGCAATCAAGCGCGATGGTCTCGCCACTGTTTCTTTCCATGTTTTGTGTTTCCCCAGGACCCTTGGGATGAGATCACATCCTCCTCTCCCAGGGTTATTATGTCTTCAGCCGGGCAGGATGAAGCCAGCCGTCTGGGTGGCTCGGTCTCCCTGTGCGCGCAGACTGGGTGGCTCTGTCCGTCTCACCCACCTTCGGGTCCTGAAGGTCCACCTCCAGCCAGGGACTGTGTAACCACCAGGCTACTGTTGGATTGCAGTGTCTGCGTTGATGAGTGACCAGATTTTCTTCATCATTGTCTCCAGTAATTGCCTCTTAATGGTTTCCATCTTCACAGGAATACCTTCTGCTGTTCCAGATCCGGGGAGAGAGTCATGTTTCATGGTTTCCCTTGTCTCCAGTGGAAAGGAGTAGGAGGAGTTTCCCATGACTGAGTGCAGGGTTTTGTTCCTCTGGCCTTAATTCAATTTGCTGTTAAGTATCTCAGAGTTCCTCAGGAGCCTGACACGGAGGATAACCAACATTTTGGTTTACTCGATGCAATAAACAAACTAATCTCTTCTTACCATCCTCCCAGGGAGTCCTGGTTGGGTAATAGGAGAACAGAAGTCTCCTCCTCAGCTGAGAGCAGCACCTCACTGTAAAAGGAGTAGGTGCCACCAAACCAACCCTTCAGGTCGTCCAAAATACGTTAGGGAAAGTGCTTCCTATGGACACAGCTCTCAACGCAGCCATGCCGGCGCGAGCAGCTCCATCCCGGAGCTCCTTCCCCTGTGCCACCTCCTTCTGGCCAGCGGCTTGTGGGACCAGCAGTGACCCATGCTGGTGGCCTCTTCATAACAGAGCAGCACGAGTTGCTGTCAGCATATTCTCACCCGTGCTGAGACCAGGCCACCCCGGTCAGGGAACTGGGAAGAGAGACCCCTCCATGAGATGCATGGGCTGGTGACACTTTGTGCATCTTCATCGGGCTTGAAGACTTCACCAGATCCCCAGAGGGGCGTGAGCAGAAGGCCATGTGGAGAGAAGCACCATTGCTAGTGGATGCAGCCCACCGCAACCCAGCTCAGCTGGGTTTTCAGAGCCCACGGAATAACGTTTTGGAGCACAGCAGAGCCGGTGCCTCGTGCAGAGATCAGCAGAGGTAGCTCCGTAAGGGAAAGGTTTTCTCCAGAGCTTTGTGTTTGGGCAACCTCAGCATCAAATGGGTGAGCGGAGAAGATCCCGCTTATGCCTGTGGACTTCTGAAGGGCTTCTGTTCCCGAGTGCTCACTTGTTTCTTCTCTAGGGAAGAGTGTCGCCTGGCTTCCCTAGCTCCCAGGGTGTGCCGAGAGAGGGACTCGATACCCATTTAGAGAGGGTGGCACCGGCACAGCTTGTTGCTGGGTGCAGGATCAGCCCAGCTGACCTTCTGGTGTCCTGGGTCAAGGAGCTGATACTTCTCATGGGAGCAGATTGTAGAAATCCTGAAACTGGCGTTGCTGGTGGAGTGTTTTGTAATTACTCATCCCCCACACCCTCGTTTGTACTTTGCATTTTCCCCAGTCTTGGCTGTTTTCACCACCCTGTGCCTTGCGACAATAAGAAAAATGGAGTTGTAGCAATTGCTCGTAGCTCAGGGAAGTGCGTGACTCTCCCCACGCAGAGCAGCCGAGCGCTCCCATGGATCTTATCTCAGGCATCTTCCTTAAAGACTTGCGACAGCAGGTCGATAACGGGCCGCTGGAAAAGCAGAAAATTGCTATTGATGTCTTTCTGCGGAGAGCCTGTGAAGTGCAGCAGAACTGGCTTGTGCTCCCAGGAGGACCCATCTAGCAGACCGCAGGGTTTCCAGGAGGTTTTTGGGGCAGAAGTTCCCCAACTGTGGTCCATTAGACCACCAAGAGTGCCTGCAGAGCCGTGTCAGCAGGACAGCACACCCTGCGCCTTAACGGCGCTGCCGGTTGTAGGGGATGACCATTGAACCATAGAATCACAGAATGCTTTCGGTGGGAAGGGACCTTTAGAGCCCATCCAGCCCAACCCCCTGCAGTGAGCAGGGACATCTTTAACCAGATCAGGTTGCTCACAGCCCCGTCCAACCTGACCTGCAATGTTTCCAGGGATGGGGCCTCCACCGCCTCTCTGGGCAACCTGTGCCAGTGCTTCACCACCCTCAGTGTAAAACATTTCTTCCTTCTATCCAGCCTAAATCTGCCCTCCTTTAGTTTAAAACCATCACCCCTTGTCCTGTCACCACAGGCCCTGCTAAAAAGTCTGTCCCCATCGTTCTTGTAAGCCCCCTTGTAAGGGGTTCCCCATGACGGTCCCGACCGCAGAGCTGGAACAGATCCATCTTGCTGAGGACAAAGTCCACCACAGCCCTTCCCAAGGGCTCCTCTGGTTAAAAACAGGACTGGGAAGCACCATCTCTCCTCCACCCTTTCACGTACAGTATCTTCATTCTGCTTAAGCTCCGAGTGGCTCAAATAGCTGTTTTTTTCCTTCTCCCTAATCGAAACGTGTCTCCGTTTTCACCCGTTGCCTCATTTTACACCAGTGAGCTGGTTGCTACACCTGGATGTTGGGTTTGCAACATGTTGGCTCCTCTGCAGTCGTGGTCCACACTCCCCAGGGGGAATACCATCAGGCACCTCCTCGTGACCTACACCTTAGATGAAAAGCATACCTGTGGGCAGGGACCGCAGAGCGGTTGCGAGGCTGGAGCTTCACGCCCGAGGCTGTCTGGATGTCCATGCGTGTTGCCACCTGGATGGATGAACCTGAGATGGCCGTTGGGGAGCTGGGGCAAGCGACGCGTGGGTTGTGGTTGGTCCAGCTTTCGCTGTGTCTCAAAGACATCCCAACCTCTCCATGGCTCTGGGAGGATATTTTCAAGCTTTCTGTGCTTTCACGTTGGAGTCATCACCAAAGCATCAGAAAACACTGCATGCTAAGAGGTAGTTTGTGGCAAGCGTTGCTTATATGTCATTTTGCAAGCGATATCATACACAATAATTAGTACCGTGCCTTGCAGGAGAAATGTCGTTGCAGCTGGAAAGGGTAATGTATGCGTTGGGCTGCTCCCACTCCATTTCCCGAGGAGGATTAAACCCGCGCGGTTTGGTGATAAGGGACGGTGGGGCAGGTTCTCCGGTCCCGCTCATGGCGTGGGCACCCCCGAGAATACCAAGTAAGCATTTTAGCTTCTCAGCAGCCCAGATGATCTCAGAAAGCAGATAATAAACCCAAATATTGGTGGGTATGTGAATCCCATCAGCTTAGCTCTCTGGTTTGCTCCTGGTGGTCTGCACCGCATGCACGTGCATCCATTGCTGTTGAGGAGGACCAAGCTGGTTCTCTCCGTGATGAAGCACAGCTGCAGTTTGGGGACTTCTATGCCCCCTCAACTGCCATTTCATGCCCACCCCATGGGGCTTATGATGCTTACCTCTGCAAAGCTGTAAAGAGCAGGTTTTGGGGCCACAGAGGCCAGGGGACACTGGTCCCAGTAGCATGCCGTGGAAACCAGTTGCACTCAAGAGCCACCCTGCAAGGCACTGCAGCTCCCCCACCACACGCAGCACTTCCAGGAGCAGACCCTACAATTTATTTTGGGTTGCTTATGAAAATATTTAGCACCTGGAACCCACCCGGGCATGCTGGCCTTGCAGAGGACCTTGCCCAGTGCCCCATCTCTCAGCAGGACATAGAAGTTTGGAAGAGGAGGAGCCCGATATCTTCCACCAGTTTGCAAAGCTGCTAGTCCAGCACCAGAAACAAAAGTGAGAAGCCTTTCACAAGCGAGGTTGGGCATTATATGACCGGCCGGGCAGATTCTGGCATGTAGCCTCCTTTCTTAGGAAATCAAGCAGACTCTTTGTCTGCTTTCCAGCAGGAACTGCTGCTTTCATTGCCCGGCTTCGCCCGATACGGGGGAAACCGGCTGGAGAGCAACGGGAAGTTTTTCTCGCAGACGGCCCCAGCCTGCAGGGGATGATTACAGGTTAAACCGAGAAACGTGTGAGTCTCAGCTCACCTGCCCTGTTGTCTGCCTCGTGTTCCTTTTACGACTCCCTCGTCCGTGTTCATCAGCTGGTTTGAACCGTGTGGGAACCTGGTGGAAAGGGATGGGATGGTGCCCGTGGTGGGATTTGAGCAGATGCATGCAGCAGGGAGGAGCGGTTATAAATAGTTAAATAAATAGTAATTCCAATGTGGGAGTGCTAATTTAATGGGTATAGCGTGTTTACGTTAAAATATTTTAAGTAAATACGAATTAGATTGCAAACGATGAATGCAATCGGTTGGGTTCAGGTTTATGGTCACGCAAGCGCCGGTACTTCAGGGTTGTGATTGCCCTGGAGGTCTCGAAGCGTTTGCACCATTTTTTCTTGCAGTGCCGTCAGGGCTGCCGCGGGGGTCAAAGAGCTTTGGGAAACGCTGTGCTCCTGCTGAAGCAACCACCCCACTGTTTTGGGGTGCCTGGTGCTTGCATGGGGCAGCCGTGGGTGGGGACGAAGCACCCTTTGAGAAATACATGCAAGACGTCATCGGTGGGTGAGGACATCGATAGCAGGACCCCAGGCAGCACGGTCCTTGCAGTGCAACCCTTGCTGTCTGCCTTCAGCAGCGGTTCAGTGCCCGTGCCAGGCTGGGGAGAGTGAACTGGGCTCCTTGCGCTCCTCCTGTCCCAGCACGGAGGGGTCAGCAGCAGATAGCTGGTGCCTACACCCCGGGGAAGCTCCAGACCCCACCTCCAGCATGCTGGAAACATAGTTATGATCAGGAACACCCAGAGAAACAGTGGCATCTTTCTGATCCTCCTGAATTCAGATCGTTGCGCTGATGCAGGTGGCCAGCAACCATCTGTGGCCATGGACTTGGGAGCGCCAGATCTGTCTGCTGGGTCCTGCTCTGCTGTGCAGGGCTGTGCCTGGGTTTGGTGGGCAGGTTGTGGGCTTGCCCAACCCACATATCAGACAGAGAGGTTGAGCTGTGGCCCTTGAAACTGATATCTCTTGGTGCCTCGATGGAGCAGTGGAGCACATGGTGCCTGGATGGATGAGCTGGAGCACGTGGTGCCTGGATCGATGAGCTGGAGCGCGTGGTGCCTGGATCGATGAGCTGGAGCGCGTGGTGCCTGGATGGATGAGGTGGAGCACGTGGTGCCTGGATCGATGAGCTGGAGCACGTGGTGCCTGGATGGATGAGGTGGAGCACATGGTGCCTGGATGGATGAGGTGGAGCACGTGGTGCCTTGATGGAGCAGTGAAGCACATGGTGCCTGGATGGATGAGGTGGAGCACATGGTGCTTTGATGGAGCAGTGAAGCACATGGTGCCTGGATCGATGAGGTGGAGCACATGGTGCCTTGATGGAGCAGTGAAGTTTATAGTGCCTGGATGGATGAGGTGGAGCACGTGGTGCTTTGATGGAGCAGTGAAGCACATGGTGCCTGGATGGATGAGGTGGAGCACGTGGTGCTTTGATGGAGCAGTGAAGCACATGGTGCCTGGATGGATGAGGTGGAGCACGTGGTGCCTGGATGGATGAGGTGGAGCACGTGGTGTCTTGATGGAGCAATGAAGCGCATGGTGCCTGGATGGATGAGGTGGAGCACATGGTGCTTTGATGGAGCAGTGAAGCACATGGTGCCTGGATGGATGAGGTGGAGCACATGGTGCCTGGATGGATGAGATGGAGCACATGGTGGCTCAGTGGACAAGGTGGAGCACATGATGCCCTGATGGACAAGATGGAGCACATGCATTCTCCTTGTTCAGCCAAGTCACGGCAGATGAGCTCCAGGAGGGCAGCGTGAACATGGAGGGTGCCTGCCCAAGTCTAGGGGTAGGACGTAGTCTTGTTTCATCGTAGGTAAATAAGACTATTCCCCATTAGCCAAATATCTGAGCAGTCTTCGACATACTCATCCTCACAACCACTTTTTGAGGTAGGGAAGCGTGTCCCAACCCTGCGGGTGGGAAGCTGGGGCAAGGAAAGCCCAAGGGAAGTTGCAGCCTTTCCCTGACCACGTGTCCCTGGCAGAGAGCAGGATCATCGAGCAGACCCCGGCAGAGGAAGGGCTGGAATCGGGCCACCATAGGTCCTTCCTAATCCATCCTAACTCCACTTTTCTTGCTTGAATTTTCACGTTACGTTCTTTACTAAAGAACAGCAAAAATAGGAAAGGTGAATACATATTTAATTGGCAGCCCTGCTGCGTGCCGTGCTCCCCAGCTAAATACCCCAGGAGTGAATTTCTGGACTACTGCCTGTTTATATTTGTCCCTAATTGATTTTTTTTCCCTTGTTGTTGTTGGGTTTAAAATAATCTCATGTTTTTTTGCAAAGAATCTGTGAACTGTTTGTGAGAACTTATCTCAGAGCATGCGGCTTGGGCTTAACTAACATTTTCCAAACAACTCAGCAGAAAGATAAACTGGGGGTGGGGGGACGACTGTTGCATGTCTTCAAAACCCTGGCTGAACCTTTGGTAAATGTGAGATAAAAACCGATGGACCGCACGCTCATCGAGATGCTGTAAACATCGTCTTCAAAGCAAACAAACTGCTCTCTGCTGAAAACAGAAGAGGGTGAAGACAAAACTTTGCGAGCAATGATAATTCCTTGAATTACCTCTTTTTTTCCCTAGCTGTTTTCCAGCAGTTGTGGAGCTGGTAAACAAATAACCGTTTATTTGTAAAGGAAAGGAAACATGACAAAATGAGGGTGGGAAGAAGAGATGATAAGGCTGGGAGTCAGAATTGCGGTTTGAACTAAAGGATGTGACTTCGGAGCACATTTAGTTACGCTGAGCGATTTTTATATGGGCAGTTTTAGTTAGGCCAACTACTTTTCCAAAGTTTGCCTTTCCCTGGTGAATTTCAGATACTAATAAAGCCAGTTTTCCCAATTTTTCTCCTTTTTCTCAGCGTTCAGTGCATGCGCTCAGCTCCCCGCTGCAGGCAGGGATTAGCTCAGAGCCAACACGGCTTGTTCAACCCAAGGTGATGGAGTGGAAGCAGCCATAGCTTCAAGTGTTGCCGGTGCTGGTGATTTTATCGGCCGCTTCATGGTACAGTGTTTTTCATAACACTCAGCTCACTTTGTTGGCTGATGGAGAATCTCAGTGGTTTTTATCTGCTTGAAAACCAACCAGAAAACTGTGCTTTCTCTTGTGGTTTCAGCAAAAAGCCTGAAACGGCGTCTTTGTGCGCGTGACAAAGTCATAAAGATGAAAACAAAGAAAAATGTGTATTTTTGTTCCCGTTTCGAACGTCCTTGCTCGTGGTTTCAAGGTTTGTAGGGTGAGACCTGCTGAGCTCCTGCGCTTTGCCATTGCCCGGTAGAGCCGTTGACCCTCACTGCACGCCTTGAGTCTGAACCGAGAGCGACGAGCATCTTCCTTCACCATCCCGTGCCATGCGCAGCAACGTTTTGGGTCTCTCTTGAACGTTGCTCGTGCTTACAAGCACGTGTTTGTAATGCAGAGTTCCTGGAGAGCAGAGCAGGGTTGGAGTCGGTGCATCTAAGACACCATTTTGCTGCAACCCATTGCACTCGCACCACTGTAGAATCAGTCTGGAAGGAGCCGTGTTTAATTACGGTGTCTTGGAAGTAATGGGTTCCCGTCAGGTAATTTGGTGGCTGTTAGAAGAGCGTCCCCACGGGGACGGAGAGGTTCGGTGGTGGGTGGCTGCCTCTTGGGCAGAGCCCTTCCCTTCCAAACAGCCGCTCCCAGGGCTGTGCTGCTTGAACGTTGTCATCTGATGGTTGTATTTAGTCGCCGTGTATGTGAAACGAGGGCGTTTTCTCATTGCCTGCCGTGGGATAAAAATAGCCATGTAACTTAAATAAAATTTATTCTGAGAGCTGTTAATCTAAATTATCTATATTCTGCCCCGCTTGCTGGCTCTCGGCAGCGGATACGCTGGTGATACCCTTTACCCTGCGTTTTGTCACTGTTTATCTTCATTTTTTGTTTTGTTCTTTCCTCCCCTCTTCTTGATTTTCTGTCCTTTCCTCCTGGAAGTGACAAAAGCCAAACTGGATGAAGAGATGGAGGAAAGGTCGTAAGGGAGGAGGAGGTCACGCATTTCTCACCACCTCTGTCTTCTCTCTTTTGCAGTTGTTGCAATCTCAGGATGTGAAGGAAGACGCCGTGCTTTGCTGCTCCATGGAGGTAGGGAAGCACCTGCACCACCCGCCTCGGTCCTCAGTGCTTTGCCCCTTGTGTCCTTGGCTATGCACATGCTAAGCAGCTATGAGATGTTTCCAGACCCAAACAGCCGTGTTGCCTCTTTGCATTATAGAATCATAGAATCACGGAATGGTTTGGGTGGGAAGGGACCTTTAGAGGCCATCCAGTCCAACCCCCCTGCAGTGAGCAGGGACATCTTTAACCAGATCAGGTTGCTCACAGCCCCGTCCAACCTGACCTGCAATGTTTCCAGGGATGGGGCCTCCACCACCTCTCTGGGCAACCTGTGCCAGTGCTTCACCACCCTCGGTGTAAAACATTTCTTCCTCATATCCAGCCTAAATCTGCCCTCCTTTAGTTTAAACCCATCACCCCTTGTCCTGTCACCACAGGCCTTGCTAAAAAGCCTGTCCCCATCTTTCCTCTAGGCCCCTTGAAGCACTGCAAGGCCGCACTAAGGTCTCCCCGGGGCCTTCTCTTCTCCAGGCTGAACAGCCCCAACTCTCTCAGCCTGGCCTCGTAGCAGAGGGGCTCCAGCCCTCGGAGCATTTTTGTGGCCTCCTCTGGACCCGCTCCAACAGCTCCATGTCTGTCCTGTGCTGAGGACCCCAGAGCTGGACGCAGGGCTGCAGGTGGGGTCTCACCAGAGCAGAGTAGATAAAAGGCATCACCGTGAGATAAGAGATCGGCCTTGAGACTCTTATCACTGGACTGTTGATGCGTATAAATGGATGCAAAAAGTTTGGTAGCTGGGGTCCCATCACAAAATTATATCATCCTGGTTCCTTCAAATCTCACCCTGCATTTATTTTTTAAGCGCAAACACACCTGTATTGGGGCAAAAGCTGCCCCGTGGCTCACACGGAGAGGTTTGCTGTGCTCAGCAGCCGCTTTGCAGAGAAACGCTGGTACAAGTATAGCAGAGTTTCACTAACTTCACTTTTGGGGAGCTCTGCCTTCAAGCCCCATGAGCCTTCCGTGATGGTGGCCTCATTGCTGACCACTCCAAGCTTGGACCTTCTCCTCTGTGGGCCCACCTAGGGCTTATGCTGCTCCATGGAGGCTCTCCAAGGAGTAATTGCTTTAAAAACCCCTTGGCTGTCCTCAGCGAAGCGGCACGACGGGTAGATACGCAGATCCCGGCAGGGCAGGATTTGTTATGTATACAGGAGGGCTCTGCTTACGCCGATTAATGACTGGGAGTCACTGACAGCTGTGAATCAGCGAGTAAATGAAGGGCCAGGTCGAAGGCAGGAATCCCACATCACAGCCTGCACTTTGTTTTGACAATAGCATGAGTTTTAGGTGGGATTTTTTTTTTTTTTTTTTTTTTTTTCCCTCTTCCAAAAGCAATCCAGCGTTGCCGCCTTTGAAGTCAGTGGGAGCCGAACCATTCGCTCCTCCAGCAGCCCCGGTGCGGATGCTTTTGAAAACCTCGCCCTTCACGTTCGGCTCTTGGAGCCTGCTGTCGGGTGGTTTTGGTTTTCAGAAGGCACGACGCCTTTAACCGTGCCTGCCCGCCCCGCCGCATCGAGCAGGGGAGGACTGAAGGGGTGGAGGGTGTCTAGGAAAGCCAGCAGGGTGTTTTAATATCACAGAATCATAGAATATCTCAAGTTGGAAGGGACCTGAAGGATCAATATGCCACGGTTGACCTCTTCTTCTCCTGACAGCTGCAGAGCACCGGCCGGCTGCTGGAGGAGCAGCTGCCCGAGATGATGACGGAGCTGTTGGCGATAGCACGCGACAAGATGCTGTGTCCCTCCGAGTCCATGCTGACGCGGTCCCTGCTGCTGGAGGTCATCGAGCTGCACGCCAACAACTGGAACCCCCTGACGCCCACCATCACGCAGTACTACAACAAGACCATCCAAAAACTGACGGCTTGAGGGGCAGGGCAAGGTGGGGTGGGAAGGGACGAGAAGAAGACATGCACCTTGACGGGATCCGGCAAGAGCTTTTCCGATTTAAATCCCCCAGCAGACCAAACCCCAGCATGCTCGAGAATACCTTCGTGGGGTGGGGAGGGAGAAGCATGTTTCTTTTTCAGCCGCGTCGCCAAGTGCCACCCCTCTTCCCCGCCGTGGTTTTGTTTTAGGGGTTTCTTTTTCTGAACTCATTGCTCAAGCAGCAGCAACGCATCCCGCCGGGTTATTGTTTGGCTTTCGAAAGAAGACGGAGAATTTGGGGCGGGGGGAAAAAAAAAAACACAACAACAAAAAAAAAAGCCGAATCCAAGTGGGGGCTAGTATTGTTTTCACGCCGTCCTCCTGCCTTGCCCCGGCCAACTGGCAGGAGACAGCAGGCAGCAGATGTCTCGGGAGGACAAAGCCAGACACACACTACACCAGACGCTCATAATTGATGGCTTTTGTCGAGCGGGGCTTGCGTTAGGTTTCCCCCCCGCCTCCTCCTCTTGTCTTTGACTTTCCGTGTGTCCCCCCCCTACTCGCCACCCCTTTGAAAGCAGATCGGAGAGCGGGATGACTTTCTTATTTGCACTGGGTTTTCTTTTTCTCGGGTGTTTGTATTTTCTTCTTATTTTATTGTATCGTTGAACGGACAATTGCGAGCGGCTCGGAGCTGGGGGAAGCAACGCTTTCCCCCGAGCTGACTAACGGTTTACGTGAAGATGCTGAAGCAGAAGGAGTATTTTAAAGGAGTCCAAAAGCCACTGCAGAAGTAACGTAGCCACCGTCGTCTTGCCAGTAGCATCCTCGATGGATTGAGAAACGCGTCCTCTGAGCTGCGAGCTCTAAGAAACGGGGGATTCTGTGGCTCTTGCTGTTCAAGTCGCCGTTACCCCTCAGCCACTATAACACGTTTTATTTTTTTTTTGTAATCATTTTTTTTGTTTCCATTGAAGGAGTGCTTTATTGTAATTACTGTCATGGTTGTAATTATACATTTAAATCCAGGCCTGTTATAGTCGGGCCTAATAATGTACAGGGCGAGGGAGAAATGAAGGTTTGATGTTCTTCTTTGGAGACTGGTAGAGAGAAGACAAGCAGTGTATGGCAAAAAGGAGGAAAAAAGAAGAGGGAAAAATAGAAAAGCCAAAAATAGAGGTTTTGAGCCTGGCTTCGAACTAGCGGAATTTGCTATCCAGTGTTTCTAGGTGTGCGGTGTCCAGGAGCAGCTCTGTCCCGTGGTCGGTGTAAGTGGCACGATGTCCTCGAGGGATGGGTGACATGTTCGGAGGGGGAGAGTTTGCTCAGAGATCCCCGGGTTGCTCTGGGATCCCGGGGTTGCTCCATGCTGGAGCATCCCAAGGGAGAGGGCGGCTGCGGGGGGCGATGGCGAGATGCCGCCTGGGCAAGGAAGTGCTGCTACGGAGGGACGCACCGCGCCGTTGCATTGCTCCCCGAATCATGAACAAGACTCGGCGGTCTCCTTATCTGTTTGTCTAGCAATGCTTTTACCTGCTAAATCACTTCTGGTGCTTATTTCGGTGAAGCCTAACGGGGGTGCGAGCTGCCCCGTGCCGTCTGCGCAGTGGAAGAGGAGCCAAGGAAGGCGCGATGCCGGCAGCCCGTCCCGTTTTCTTCCCATTATTCAATTTACTTTCCTTTCCCGGTGATAAGAAGAGAATTTATGCCATGGCACCGGCATGCACGGACCCCGGACCAGGCAAGGTGGGTCTGAACTCAGCAGCTCAAACCCATTTTTCCAAGCAGAACATTGAATTTCTGGTGGCTTGTAGAGAAGAGACATTTCACCCCAACCTCTTTGGATGTGCAGTATGTTCTCGGGTGCCTTATGAATGTGTTGGTCTGTCCGCGATGGGGAGGAAGCTTTCTCTGAAAAATTTAAAGGACACAAATCTTCAGCAGAAAATGCATTGCAGGAGATGAGAGTCCTGATGGTGCGGTTCAAGATTATTTGAACCTTCATCTGGTTGTCTGTTGATGCAGTTTCTAATCCGCATACGGAGCAAGAGGAGTGAGCTGGAAACAGGAGCTCCAGTTTTCCTGTCTACCCAGAAAGCAGCAAAATTATTGCTGGATGCGCTGGACTTGTCTGGAAAAATTAATTTCTGCTTTGTGGATTCGAGCCCGGGAGCTTCGCGTGGTGACGGCACGTTGGGTTGGGTCAGCTTTGGTAGTAGCAAGGGGGTTTGATAGTATTAATGAGCAGCTGAACTTGATTAAGGCGGCAAAGCCGCTGAAGTTGATTAAGGCGGCAAAGCCCATCAGTATTACGAGGCTCAGGGTTGCACCCGTTGCTCTTGGCTTTTCCTGCTCCCTGATTTCTTAGGGAGCAGATGAGAACGGGGTTTAACACCCATCTGGGAGAAGACCTGAAAACCAGTTTTGTCTTGATTTTTTTTTTTTTAAAAGAACGGAAAAGTCCTATAATGGGGGCACAGCCTGATGGGTCGGGGTGCCAGGGATCCTGCCGACAGCGATCCAGACCACTGCTCCAGACCCTGCAGCTTCTCCCTTCCCCCAGAATTTGGTCTCGGGATGTAGTGAAAGAGGGGAAAAAAAAAAAAGAAAAACCCAGAGAATTGGAGGTTTGGCTTCTACAACCCTGGATTTTCACGCATCGGTGCATCAGGAGGCATTCAGAGGCAAAGTGTAAGCCACGTGGCAGTATTTCTGCTTAAATATTTCCCTACCCTCACCAGCCATGGGGATTTATTCAGTTTTCCCATGGGGGTGCAATCCTGCAACCCCCCCTGCCCGGACTTGGCCCATGACTTTCCCCTCCAACACCAGGATTTCTCCTACTGAAGAACTTTTACGTGAAATCCATCGTTTTTAATGTCTTGCCATTTATCTCCTCTATTAACGTACGTTCATCCAGCCATTAACCGCTTTGGTACGTCAGTCGCTCCGTTGATACGTGAGAATGAAAATGTTGACCAAAAATGGGGGGTTTTTCCCCAAAGTTACATGCTGCCAATGGTACACCTTTCTGAAGTCCATCAGTAGGAAGCCGGCGGGCACATGGCATCATTAACCATGGCGCCGTGTTGGGAAAAGAGGTGCCGCGAGGTCATTTGATGGGGCAGGATGGGGAGCAGCGCTGGGAAGGTTTGGGGATTCCTGGTGAGAGCACCTGGGGACGTCAACGAGCATCATCTTCTCTTTTTTTTGGCTTTCTTTAGAAACAGTCGCCAAAGAGTGTGATTCTACAATGTGCATTTTTAAAGGTGCGAAGCCACCGGCTACGTCTCCCCAGATTAGCCAGATTCGATCTTTGCCGCTCAATAAAAGTATCCGCGTGGGGTTTAAATACATTTTTTCCCCATACGGCTACATCAGCAAAGGGAAAAATACCCTCCTCGGGCCAAATATGTGTGGGGCCAAACCTCGGGCTGGTGGAAAGGCGAGTGGCTGAAGCATCTGCGGAGGAGTGATGCTCTGCGCCGCCGCCGCGCCGGTCCCCCTTCGGATGCAGAGCAGGTTTGCCGGCTCCGTGCCAGACTCCCCAGCATCTGATTCCCCTCATTCCCAGTGAAATTATTTCCAAACGGAAGATTTTCGCTACCCGCCAAGTGATTTGCTCAGTTTCCCCGTGAGGGATTTCACCCCTGTTTTGGAGAAGTCTCATGTATATGGAGGTGAAATGAAAATGGGGAAAAAAAAGGAAAAGTAAGCGATTTGCTTGGTTCCCCTCTTCCCCCAAAGGAGATTAATTAGTATCTATTCTTGGCATGATTGATGGCTTTGAAGGAAAACTTGTCAGAATAACTTATGATTTATTTTCATGCTTATTTTTATAACATCCCTCACTTGGAAGTCTCTCAAAATCTTAAAGATGATTTTTTTTTTTTTTTTAATTTCCCCGCTGGATATTTTATGGCTTTACACTCATTTTGCTCTTCTTGGTGTTAGCTATTAGCCAGTCCCGGAGATATTTTCAGTATTTTTTCAGGAGAAATGACACTAAGAGTTGCGAAGTCCACTGTCGATAGCCAAGGGAGCTGCGGTGTCCTGCAGAACGCGGAGTTAACGCTAGCAATTCTTTTTTTTTTTTTTTTTTAATGTATTTATTTGCATTTGAAAAAGCGACATTTTTAATTTAATCATATTTGTTAAACTAAGCGCTTTAAAAAAAATTTTAAAAATCGGAAAAAAAAAAAAAAGGAAAAAGGTTTTGGGGAGAATAAAGACTAGATATTCATACTAGGGAAAACACAAACTCATCGTTTTCAGCATTTCAGAGACTGTTAAAACAAGAGAGCTAATAACTCTTTGTGGCAATTCAGTCTTTGTTTATAGAACATCCAGACCCACTGTATGCTATAAAATGCATCATCTGAGTAATAAATGTTTAAAGCTTGACATTTCCCCATCTCTTTGTGGGTACGCGCTATCCCTTGCGGTGGTCTGGGAGAGACGTTCCTTTTGTTTAGGGTGGAAGAAAAGGAAGATATGGGGGTGGGGGGGGAATATCCGTAATGGTGCCTGCTTGGAAATGTGGCAGAGGGACGGATCCGTGGCCCAGCCCATGCTCCTGGCGCTGGGTCGGATCCTGCGCGGTGCTGCGGCTCCGGTTGGGGTTGGTCCCTCTCCCCATTGCTTCTCACGGGGGTGAGGATGAAGCCTGTGGGAGCGGTGCAAAGGTCCTGGAGGTCCGTGGGTGATGGATTGGGCCGTTCTGGCTCTGCCTCCGCAGCCACCCGCTCCCCTGCTCCCCAGCCTCCATCCCAAGGGAATTTCCCATCTATTTGTGTCCTACCTCAGCTGGACGTGGGTGTCCGTTGGAGGACCCCCCCATTTATCACATCCATTTCACCCAGCGCTACGGCACGCAGCAGCAACGAGGGCTCGCAAACCACTTCTGCCTTTTGCCACATTCAACCTCCTTTAAAAAAAAAAATAAATACAATAAAAAAGCAGTTTTTCTAAGAAGTCTCCTCTGGAAAACCCTTCTCTAGCCCAAGCCAATTAATTTTTGGCTAATTGAAACGCCTGCGTTGGCCCGGGAAGCCGCGCGGGTCACTGGCGGTGAGCGGTTTGTGCCCGTGTGTCATTGGGCTCCGGCCAAAAAATTGGAGGTGAAGCGGTGCCTGCTTTTGAAGAAGCGTTCTTGCGAAATGCTTCCCGACTTGTGCTGCTGGCTTTCAGGATCATCTCCTCCTGCATCTCCTAGAAGGTAGATATTAACCTTAAAGCCCATGCAAAGCATTTGACGCGTGTTTAACTCAATTTGCCGAAGAGCTCACTCTTTCTGCTCTTCTGCCTGCGGTTGAGGGCTCAGCCATCATAAGCAACATCCACGCTGCTAAATTAGACATAGCCAAGGTCCGGTGGTGGAGGGTGACCCACGTCCTTGAGGTAACCCGCTTGATCCATGATGCTTGCTTGTCTTTTTCATAACCCCTTGTGTTTTATTTGCCCCCAAAAGCCCATTTCTGCCGCAGCTCCCAGGGTGGGTCCCCTGCCCAGGGGACAGTGGTGTCCCCACACCTAGAATCGTAGAAACCTAGAATCGTAGAATCATAGAATCGTTTGGTTGGAAAAGACCTTTAAGATCATCAAGTCCAACCGTCCAACCTGATGTTTTCTGTACTGGCACAGAAGGTAGATGACGTGACCTTCCAGACAGCTTTACTGGTGATGTAGGGCATCACCTGACCCATTCTTCTGCCCCAAAGTAGGACCAACCTCACCAGCACCCTTCCTGGGGGGAGTTTGTCCAACCTGTCCATAAAACCTCTGGTGATGGAGGGCAGGTTGCCCATTGCCTCCCCAAAATGTCTTGTGATGGACAACGGGGTCATTCCTGGAGGTTTCCGTAGGGCTATAAATCAGGCATCTATAACCCCCCTGTTTAGTCCTTCGGACAATCGCCAGATGTAGCTTTGGGTTATTTTGGGAAAAACAATGAGCCGGTTCGTGCCATCTGCCGCTGAAAAGCTGACCCAGTAGGAACTGGTTTTGTCGTGTTACTTCTAATTACTGCTGGGTCCTTCCCGTAATTCCTGTTGCTGCATCGACTGGGTGGGAGAAAATTTTGCAGCAAGCGAGACAAATCACTGCTGGTAAATGAGGGATGAAACCATCCAAATCTCTCCTCCAAAGTCATCCTTTCCAAGGGTCCATCCCTAAAAATCCCCATCAACCGCCCCAACCTACAGCCAGACCCTACAGCTCCAGGGTGTGCTGGCGCTGGGTTTTGGCTGGTTCCACCAAATTGAGGTTGTGAGCATCTGGACCAGCTTTGGAAAGAGCTTCTCAACACTGGAGCTGGGCTGGGAGCAGCCGAGCCAAGAGCAGGGACAGTCCCTGGGCCCCTGGGCCCACCGGGTTATATTAAATGCGAAAATAACCTGCAGTAAACACCAAATTTGGGAGCAGATGGACGGGCATTGCTGCCGATCTGAAGCTTTCAAGATGTGGGAATATTTCTGTGAATTCCTTGTGGCTGCCAAAACCCCAGACAGCAGAAAATAAAGAAACCCCATGAATCCGAGTGAGTTTGTTTGGCTTTCCTAAAGCACGGCAAACCTGCAAACAGCCGGGATGTTCTCTTCCAGCAGCTCCGCTTCTAATACTGGATAATGAGCAAAGTTTTCAGATGCTCGTGCTGGCGGCAAAATGGGTAACAAAGATCAATCCTAAGTGATGACGCACGTTCACGCGTCATGTAAGAGCATTGCTGCCATGTTTGCGAGCGAACTTAAACGATTATTGCGTGGGGTGCAAGGAGAAGAGCGGTGATATTAAACCAATAATGCACGTTACAGGACTATACGGCCTCTTCGTGGTGGATCCCACGTTGTGATCGCTAATTATAAAGCCGGAGACTTGTGTGGCTACACAGATGTGACCGCTGAGCCTAGCTTTATGCCTATCCCATCCTCAGGACTTCTCTGAATTCATTCCTAGAGCCGGATTTCTGCAAAAAATATCCCATCCTTGGGCCATAATTTAATGATTTAAACATTTCCAGGGATGCAGGCACTCCCTGTAACTCTTGGAGAGTTGCTCTGGTTAAAAGATGAGCGCAGGGTCTCAAGGATGGATGGTCCCAGGGCAGGCCACCGAAACGGAGCCTTCTTAGGGAGGTTTGGCTTCCTCCGCCCCGCTCAAAGGCATCGCTCCCCTCGGAGCTGCAGCCTTCAAGGGGGGTTAGCGGCGTTGCAAAGGGCAAAGCCTCGGTGGGTTGGATGCTAAGCCGATGCCTCATCCCGTGCCAGACCAAAGCCGGCTAGCCGCTTCCCACCAGCCGTAGCCGTGCCACAGAGTTAATGGGGAAAAAATGCGAAGTCCCTCTCAAGAGAAATGCCGAGATTTCAAAATTCCGTTCTGTCCTAAATCGTCTGAGTTCTTCACCAAACAAAGCGTTTTGTTTCGATGTATGTTATGTTGCTGTAGCAATAACATTTAAACAAAGTGTTTGGACTTCAGTAGCACAGACCTTTTCAATAACTTCTCATAGAGCTTTCCCATCAAAAGTTTCCACTTTGGGAAAGCGATGCCGGGAGGTGGCGAAGGTCTGGTGGGAGCAATCACCTCCACCGTGCGTTGCGTGGTCCTGGGCTTGCTTCAGCCTCTCTGCCTCTTCTCCCAGCCCTGCCATGGGGAAATGCATCGGCGTTTAATGTCTGTCCCCGCACGTGTCGTTCTTAGACGTCCAAATACATGAGATGAACGTGTGGCCTCGCCGCCAAGACAGGGAGGGAGCTGCACAGACCCCGCTGGTGCTGCCGGTGACCCCATGGTGGTCGTTGATGATGGAGCTGTGAGAAGAAACCAGGTCCTGGAGCAGATCGGTGCCTTTGCAACCGGTGGAGATGTGGTGAATACGGCCGGCGGAGGAACTGGGCTGCAGTGAGCGTCTGCATGCGCGTGAGAGGTGGTGGAAGCGGTCCAGGAGATTCCCCAGCGTCTAGGACCTGTGCAAAGTCCAAATGGGTGGTTATGGAGACCATTTCCGCGCTTCTGCAGGCAGCACTGAGCCTGGGTTTTACCTGGGGGATGCTGGGAGGTACTGGCGGGGTCCCCACGCTTCCAAGAGACAAATCCCATCAACTTCTGCTTCATGCTCCACGCGTGGAGATGGGGAACGAGCAGCTCTCTCTCACATTTAAAAATAATAATTCTGAGCTCTGCAGGAGCCTGGGCTTTCTTGGCACACAGCCCTGTGCTCCGGCACCAGATGTGCAACCCCCCCCGTGCAGGAGCCGGAGCCAGGGTGCCGCGCACAGGTGGGTCATGAGCAGCATCAGCCCAACGTGCCGTGGTCAGGCGTCGGCTGAGCTGGGGGTTCCCCAGGTCCCATGTGTCAACCGCAGCCAAATTATCTGTCACTGGCACTTTTTTGTTCATGGGATAAAACCCCCAATAAATCCTGATCAGCATCTACTACTCCCTGCCTTGAGAACATCTCCTGAATCCTGGTGGTTCTCCTGTAGGTTGGAGCTATCATGGGTAGGGAGAAATCCTCCTGGGTGCTGTCCAGCCGTGCCCCAGAGCTGCGTATCTCCCTCACCGCAGGTCAGCGCGTCCCAAACAGGTCCCAGCACTGGTGCCAAGGCGAAATTTGTGTTTTGATTGCAGAAGGGCCCATAGCAATGGGGTGGATCCAGCCTCATGGAGGTTCATCCCCTCCAGCAGCCTTGCAGGACCATCCTCTTCACCTACCATCTCTTCTCCAAACCCTCCTGGGCAATCAGGGACCACAGCTGGGGCCTGGAGCTCCCAAAAACTCTCAACCCAACCCTTGATCCTACGGAAACCTCCAGACATTTCTCCTCATCCATCAGCCCCATGAACAGAGAAGCGACACCACATCTCCCAGTAGTTAATGCCACCGGCACGCTGGGGCGAGAAGAGCACCCTTCAAGCTCAGCGATCAATTCTGAAATTACATTTTTTTGGGGGGATATTTTTAAATTTTGAGCTCCAAAAGAGCTCAAATTCACCTTTCAAAGCAAGTCTGGAAGAGGCCAGATTTGGTAAATCAGCGGCTCCGCAGCGTGAGGGTGGGAGGGAAAAAAAAAAAAACTGCGTCAGGAGATGAGTTACCCAAAACCTGCCTGGTGGCGATTACCTATGTCGTGTGATGAAAAACTGGTTTGAGGGCAAACGTTGTAAAATGTTGCTCTGGGGAGAGAAAGACGACGACGGTTGTGAAATCCCGCTCGTGGATTGGTTTACAGCTCAGGTAACTTCTACCCCGAGGGCTGTGTTCTACAGCTCGTGCCAGAGCCCCCTCCGCGGGTCTGCTCTGCTCGTCTTTTAAAGCACAAAAATGCGGCGTATTTGTTAGAAAACGAGGTTTCGTGCTGATTTCCTGAAGATAAATGTGCAGTCTTACTTTTTCGGGGCAATGAAGCATTTGGGAGAGGAATTGGGTCGCACGCGGAGACAATAATCGGTGCACGGACACATCCTCCCCTATATATTCTTTATATAAAATTACGTTTCTGTTGCTCCTGTGAGCACCCAAAAGCGGTGCTGCGGGGGCTCACAGCTCACCCCGGGGGGGCTAAGCCCAAATAACCCAGCTCTGCTGCTCGGGTTCTGGTTTTCAGCCCGATTTACCCATTTTTTCCCCCATTTGCTCTCCGTCCTGTAACTTCAATTTCCCTTTGCTCCCTCTGTGTTTGCAGACGAGGCTCCTTCCCCTCTCCAGCTCCGTGCTGTCACGTTTGGCCACCTCGGCTCCTTTTCCAGAGCTGAGGATGTCTTCTCCTCGGAGATGATGAGTTGTCCTTGTGCCAGTCCCCATCTGCACTCACCCTTTTTGGGGCCAGTTGACCATCCCTGGTCCCAGCAGCTCCCATGTAGATCCCCAGCACCTCGCACAAGGGTTTTCTCCCTTTTTAACATTTTCTGCTGCTGCAGACGCTTTGCCTGGATTTGCATCCCAAAAATCCCACCAGCAATCGCCACCACCTGTGTGGATCGATGTCATCCGTGGAAATGCCGCGAGGAGGTTGCATTATATCCCCCCACTCCTCCCCTCCATGCACAACCCATTGCCTCCCAATTCCTCCCCCAGTTACCCCCTCCTCCACTTCACCTCCTTGTCCCCGTGGCGCTGGATCAAAGCGCCGCTCCTAAGAGAAGCAATAAAAAAAAAAAACAAACCCCAGAGGAGCCCTGAGCAAAGGCAAGTCCAACAGCAGCCATCACGTGGGGACCTGGCCCAGCCCAGGGTGGCCCTGGCTGGGCACGGCGGGGGACAGCCAGCCCCATGGGATGGTGATGCACCATGGGCACCTCCAGGAGATGCTCCCGTGGGCACGTGGCCTCATGCTCGCCGTCCCACCTGGATGTGGCAGCTGGTGGGCAGGGGGTTTTGGGGACCCCCAGGGGGGCTGGCGGAGGGGTGAGGGTCAGGCTGGCTTACCCCCACAGTGCCGCGCCGGAGCCTATTTTCTGGTGGGAACCATTGGGATAAAATTAGAAGTAGGTTGAACTTTATCTACGACTTGAACTGAGGCTGAACTCAGCCCTGTTTTGTTTTGGGTTTTGGAGTTCAAAAGAGTTCACGGGGAGGGAGGCGAGGGGGGAGCACTGGATTTTTTTTTTTTCACTTGCTCTTTCTGTGATTTTGCTGGAGTTCGGCTGCCCCATCTCCTTGGACAGGCTCTTCTTGCAGCGTTTCCAGTTCGAGATGGTGCCGTGGTGGCTCAAATACTGCCACGGTCATTTATTTGATGGCAGATATTTGGGGTTGGGGGGGTGCCGGGCTGACCAAACCTTCCCTGTGCCACCCTTAGCTCAGCCCTGGGTCTGTCCCAGGCCAGGATGGGAAGGCACAGGGGAAAACTTTGCAGAAGGACCACAGTGCTCCGCACTGGGGATGCTTCGAGAGCTTTTTGGCACAGTTTTGACCCGTGCCAACTAGCTGGGCCTCCAGGCAACCTTCCAGCATCACCGAGGGGCTCGTATGGACCTGACACTACTCCTAATCCTCAGCTTTCATGTGGCCACCCATAGCGGAGATGAATTTGCTTGCCTGGACGTGCGCCAAGGGACCTGGGAGCCGGAGCCGTGCTCCACGTCCCTGACCCCGGCCCCGTGGGTTGTGCAAGCTGCTGGCATCCATGCCAAGGTGCGTGGGTGGTGCAGAGAGCACGTACGGGGCTGTGCACCTCACCTGGGGGGTGACGGTCCCCTCCGGGCACGAGGACGTGGCCGTGGAGGTTTCACGTCGGACGCCTGGCAGAGCTGCGAGGGGACGAACGGCGCTGCATCCCTCCTAGGCAAGACGTGTTTCCCAACGAGCCGATCATCTCTTCCCAGAACAGATGGGAGACTTTTACCGCGTGGTTATTTCGCCTCCTAAATTACTCAAGAGTTAGTAGAAACTTTAGCGAAACGGACCTTCTAATTTTAACAAAGATGCCTCCTAGATCACTGACAAATTTAGGGAATGCACCACGCAGACTCATTTCCTGGAATAGGAGCTACTGGAGAAAAAGTCCCTCCAGGCTGGCTCCTAACTATGACACATTTGATAGCCATTCAAGGACTACTGGGAAACATGTGTCATTTGTCTCCGTGAAGCTTCAGACAGAGTTTCATCATCAAGTCTGACTGCTGCGTGAAATAAAAACCGGCTATACTAGCAGCGATATAACCGCTGGTGTTGACGTAGGATGTGTCACGAGGGTGATATTTTTTTTTTTTTATTCTTTCCCAAGGTTTTATACACGGGTGCAAGGTGGCTTTATCCCCCTTGCGCCTTGTTTTCTTTCCTCCTCTCCGGGTGACCTGCGTTGTCCCACGAAGGGTGGCACAGGCTGTGGGTGTGCCCCAGCAGCCAGGACTGTCAATGAACTTTGGCACCTTAAACCATGGAAAACCCGACGTGCTGGAGGGAGGGATGGGTGCCCGGCGTCCCGGAGATCGGATTGCCCCGGGGGATTTGCTGGGAGTCCCATGACGAGCCTGGAAGGGAGCCCAGACGGCAGGGCACCGCCGCGCTTTCCACCCAGGGCGCTCAGCCGGGGTCTCCGGAGGACAACCGGTGGCCTCTGTCCCTTCGTGTCACCCGTGTGTGTGCAAACCCCAACCCCACATCGAGCCAAGGTCTCGCCGGGGGGGGATTTGCACCCTACCACGTGGGACCACCTATGCATGGGCTGAAGGGACACAGCGGTGGGGTGCCCTGGTGCAAATCCCCGCCGTGTTGGTGTCGCTGGTCCCAGGGGACCAGATTTGTGCTTGCCTACGAGCGGTATTGACCACGGCTTGACCCACATCGCTCACTCCATGGCCAGTTACCTGACCTTGCTGCCTCGGGGTGTTTTTTAGGACAAGTCTTGATCTCCAGCCATGACCCACTTTCCTGCACTGCTTCAGGTGCACAAAACTCCCTGTTCACCCCCAGTTCACGGGAGCTGCAGCTTCGGCCACCAGCACCGTCCATCCTCCCCGGCCTCGCAGGTTCATCCCAGGTCCTCAGGATCTCTCGCCGCTTTGTTTCGCCTCCGAGGCATCAGATAGGATCTCAGTGCCGGCTGTTTTGCAGGCAGATGAGGAATCCAGCGCTGCAGCGGGGGGTTTTTTAATCTCACCCATCTCAGCTTCGCCGTCCCCGTGAGCTGTTTCTAGGACTCCTTGCCCAAGTGCTCCGTCTCCAGGAAACGCCATTATCAGCCGCCCCCATCGGCCGCTCCATTTCGAGCTCCTCGCCTCGCTCCCGGGGTGCCCGTTCCCAATCCAATTTCTACTGGAAGCAGAAGTCAGCGCGGGGGGGACACCGTCGGAGCGGTACTTGCAGCCCTGCGGCCGGTGGGTGGGCGCAGCGTGGGCAGCCGGAGCTCCCCAGCCTTTTGGGACAGCGGGTGACGTTGGGACCGAAGCACTTGGGGTAGATTGAGGTGATGCATGCACCCTCTTTCTTGGGTGTGCACACCCCAAACTGGCCATTCACGATAATATACAGGGAGAGGGTTCAAGTTCAGGCTGGACTAAGAGGGTTTTTGCACCGCTCGGTCCTTCATCCCTGCGCACACTGCAGCGGAAGGGGTTTTTTTCCTCCCCAAAAGCTCCAGCACAACCTCACACCTCTTTTCCTAAGCACCCCCTTGACACCCATCTCCTCCCCTCCTCTGCAACACCCAAAATGGCCAGATCGGTGAAAAAAAAAAAAAAAAATAGGTGGGCATGATGGTTAGGGACCACCCAGCTGGTCAGTGACAGCTGACTGGTGAATGGCTTTAATTAAAACTAAACGGTTAATAGGAAGCTGAGCAAAGGTCTCCCGCTTGGCTCCCGACGCAGGTGCCAATGGAAATCGTGCCGAGGGCTGAAGCGCTCGGTGTCGTAACAGCCAGCCTCCGCCGCGTCCCTTTGCCAGCCCACTAACATCACCGTGAAATCTTGCTCCCCCACACTGCTGCCCTGGTGCAGATTAACCCACGCCTCTGAGGTGGGACATCCCCGTGGGCGTCGCTCCGTCCGTGGACCCCTTTCCAAAGGGGTCTCTTGTCTCCGACCCGCAGTTTTGGTAGGAAATGGTTTTTAAGCGCAGAGTAAGTTATGTTTTGACTGTTGTCCGTTTGTCAACAACAACAACAACAAAAAAAAAAAAGGAATTACCCAATACAGAGCAGTTTCCCAAGGTTGGGAAGCAGGAGGATGGAAGTAATAATTAATCGGCAGTGGCTGGCGGGGGCTTTGCTCACCTAAACCGACCTGGTCTAAGGGTCGCTTCACAAAGGTACCTGGAACTTATAAAAGAAAAGACCTCATCCTGGCCTGAGGGAGGGAGGAAGAGGGGAAAAAAGAGGAGGAAGGCGAAGCAAGGAGTGACAAAGCCACCAGGATCCCGCAGGGAAATTCATGCCTCCTTCCCGGCCCTCTGCTCCCCACGCTCGCCCTCTGTCTCCCTAAGGCCTGAGCATCTTCTCCCTCTCAAGAAATGGGCTCACAGGACACGACTAAACATCTCGGGGCCCAAAATGCCCTGGGATCAGCCGCCCCTTCCCAGATCCAACGTGTTTGCCCCGGAGAGCGGGGCTTTGGGGGCAATTCACCCCTCTGCCCATCATTAGTGGACGTGCCTCGACTCCAGAGTGATGTCCGCTCCATGGACACCTCACCTCCTCCAAGGTGGGCTTGAAGCAGAGCCTCAGAAAGTTTGCTTTGAGATCATCAGCTGACACCATCAAAAATGCTACTGAAGGCACAGTTAGACGTATTTTATTGTGTATTTTAGTCTCAAATGGCCTAAACTAAAACCTGCAGGAAAGTAAATGGAGCTCTTTCTTTGACCAAAACCTCTACCATGAACGCAGACATCTCCACCACAAACCACGCCTTTCAAGCAGAAAAAAAAATGCACTGCACTCTTTCAAACTCCCTTTTTGCATTCAAAACACCCTTAGCAGACGTGCAGTGCACGCACAACGATTTGCTGCTTTATCGTACAGATCCCAGGCCAGGTCCCCAACTGGAAAAAATATTTCTAGCTGCGCGTGTTTGGGTAGGGCTGGACGTTTTTTTTTCTAGCGGGGGGTCTGATGTCCTCCGTCTGAAACGGAAACCCGCTGTGCGCTGATGGCTGTTGCTTATCTCACTGGTGATGCTGTTTCTGCAGTTCCAGGGTCCTTATCTTCAGCAGAGTCAACTGTATACCCAGAGCTAATTGCAATAAATAACACAAAATACTTCTTCTTATCAAAATGTCTTTGTGGGGAAAAACATCATTTGAAAATGGATAAAAAGTGGTGTTCTTGTCCTTGCTTTCATTTAACGCCCGGCCGGGCTGCTGTGTTCCTCCCCGCCCACCACAAATCTGGGGATTTCACCCTGATTTTCCACGGGACCCTGTAAGGACCAGCCCAGGGGTTCCCCAAACCCACAGAAACCTCAGAGGAACCACAGATTTCTGGTGACGTTTCACACCCCTTTGGGGACGGGGTCCTTGAGCACGTCTGGGCGATGGTTGGGAAGTCTGGGAACCACGGAGCGAGAGCATCTCGTTAAAACCCCCCAAGCTCCCTACGGTCCTTTTGCGATTTGGTGCTGAGAAGTTCTTCACACACCCATCCCTCACCTCTGCAAAGCCATAAAGAGCTGGCAGATGGCTGGGCAACAGCTATTATATTCTGTAATAATGAGAAGAATAAAGATATTATAATAAAGAGCATTTACCCGAATAAGAGATGTCTAATGAATGCGAGATAATGATTTAGTAACAAAGGTGGTGAAGTAGTAATAGAGGGAGTCTGGAGGAGAGTGGGTGAAGTGCTCAGAAAATTAAAAGATATCCCAGAAAGGAAGCTTGGAGGACCTGGGGTGGTTTGGTCTAGAGCAGAAAAACCAGTGAGGGGACAGAGTAAATCGTACAATATAGCTGCTGAGAGAAAGGAAATAAACTCTTCGTCATCGCAGAGGAAGGGTTAAGAAGTCATGGGCTTAACGTGAAGGAAGGAAGATGCAGCCTGGGTGACGGAGGGCGGTTTGCCAGCGGAGGGGATAATTAAGACCTGGAAAAATTGCCCGAAAAACCAGTAGAGTTGCACTTGAGATTTTGAAGATCAGGTTGGAAAAACACCTATCACGGGTGGTTTGAGGATAGCTGAATTGCCCTTGGGTTTAGGGGTGGGTTAGCTGATGTTCGGTGCTCTCTTCCAGCCCCATTTTCTATTATTCAGTTGATTTTTCTTCCTTGATTGGGCTGCGTTTTGAAATGTAAGGAAATGTCTCACTTCAGCGTTTTTCTCCCTTGTCTGCAGACCAGCCTTCCTGCAGGGAAGACGTCTTCTCCTCCAGCAAGGCTAACAAATCTCCCAAGGACACGCATCCCACACACAGGGGGCCAAAAAACCTAGAGCAGAGACTACTAACAGCAAACCCCAGGGATTTAGTAGACGTTATTCCAGATACTTAAGGTCCAACGCTGAACAGATGGGAGCTCGGTTCCTAAAATGTCATCTTTCCGAGAGACGTACCCAGTAGCAACCCCGAACGCAGGAGACGAAGACTTGTTTCTGCGAGATGTTACGTATCTGTCGATAGTGCAAGCTCTTGTGTTCCTGGCACAGATAAAGACCAGCGTAAGCGCGATAAATCCTTTTGATGTTCCTCAAGCTTAAGCTCCAAGGACAGCCAAAGATAGTGAGATGGTGATGAAGAAAAAGCAGACAGCGCTTTACGTCTCAGAGCTTTTTAGGGAGGAGGCATGTGGCGTGGAGAAACGCTCCGAATAAAGCTGGGTCTGGAGAGCCTCGGCTTGGGAAGGTCCCAAAAATGAATGAGGTTTGAAGGAGGGGTTACGAGATGAGGGTGAGCAGGGAGCGGTTAGGAGGAATTTTAATTAACATCAGCGTTCGCAATGTTATTTAATAAGGTCCAAAAAATATCTGAGAGCAATGAAAGCTGAAACCAGCGTTTTCGGAGCAAACAGAGGCAAGTGTGGGGCTGGGGGAGCAGGGTTGGCTTCCCGGGGGATCGGGGGCACCTGAAGAGGTGGAAGCTCCTGGGGAGAGAAAAGCTCAGAGGGGTGGTTTTGGGGGATTGCTGGGTCAAACAGCCCTGGGTGGAGGAAGGGCTGAGCATCCCCGGGATGGGAGATGCCCCGTGCGTGCCGGCTCCTGCGGCTGTGCGGAGAGCAGGGGCAGCACCAGCCACCCGAGGTGGCATTTAGGTAGGTAGGAGACCAGCAGCATGGGAAACTGAGGCCCTTTGGGGACCCAGGCACCCCCCAGCTGAGGTGCTGGGTGCCTTGAGGGTCTTCTGTCTGGATTAAGCACCCTGCAGAAGCAGCTGAGCCCCGCGTTCGCGAAGGGATGCCAATTCAGGCATGAAACGGAGGAAGCCGACCTTGGTGAAGAAGGCAGGGTGAAGGCAAGGTGGTGATAGTCAGGCACCCAGATTTGTGGCACGAGGGTGGGGACAACCACGAGACTACAGCAGTGGTGCAGGGGGACAGCGACCACGCACCACGCGAGTCCATCACGCCTCCCACAAGCAGTTTTGCCCCCCAGGACCCTGGCACGCGTTTTGGCCCCACTTGAGAAGACACCATGGACCACGGTGGGGTTTGCCAGCCCCAATAACCCTGGCGGCAAGCGCGGGAAGGAAAGCCAGACGGGGCTGTGCATGGCACGCAGCACGGCAGCCTCCACCGTTCAGGCTCTCCCCGTGCCTTAACTTGTCGATGGGGTTGTTCAGAGCGATGACATAATTACAGTTTCAATCGCAGATTAATAAGAAGTAGGGTTTTTTAGCAAACTCTGAGGCATGCCTGAACTGGAAGGGCATTTCACCTCTCCGCTGCCTGGGAGCCGAGGGTGCCCATACCCTCTTTGATGTCTCCTGGCGTGGAGGTTTTACAAACACCCGCAGCGGCGGCGGGACTAATGTGCCTCCTGCAACTACCCTTCCCGTGGCGTGCTCTCCTTCGGGAAGCCACGCAGCTTTCATCTCCGGCACGCAGTTGGGCAACGGGTGTATAAATAGACTGGGGAGAAGCCATCAGCAACCTCTAAACTAAACAACTTCTGCTGGTGGAGGAAGGTCATCCCAGATGCCGTCAAAGGGGCTGGTAACTGGGATGGAGGGGAAACTGAGGCAGAAGCAGCTTGCCCAAAGTCGTTCAGAGCGTTTCTGCAATGTGACGAGCTTAGGGATGCATCCGAAAGGCTGCGGCAGTGGGAGGAACTGGCAGAGCGAGGCTACCATGGACCATGGCCCACTGCATAACCATGCGATAGAATCATGGAATCGTAGAATCATAGAATCCTGGAATCATTAAGGTTGGAAAAGACCTCTAAGATCATCCAGTCCAACCGCCAACCCAACACCACCATGCCTACTAAACCATGTCCCAAAGTGCCACGTCTACACGGTTTTTGAACACCTCCAGGGATGGGGACTCCACCACCTCTCTGGGCAGCCTGTTCCAATGCTTGACCACTCTTTCAGTAAAGAAATTTTTCCTAAATGCGAGGATTTTCCTCGATGCGAGGCAGAGATCACGCCCATGGGCCAGATACCAAAAGCCAAGCTTGAAGTCCAGCTTTTAGGGTTCTGGGGCAGACCCAGATACAACCGCCTAAAGCAAAACCACAGAGGGGCAGAAATTTGTTGTTTCAGGAGATGATGGATATGGAAGGACATATCCATATCCAGTGTGACTTCACGTCTCTGTGTAAGGTCTCCCATTTTTCCTCCTCCTGCATCACTCAGCCCAGCGCAGCTCACTTGGATGAGGTGAATCTCTCACATCATTCAGGTTAGGAGGTTTCAGCGCCTGACGGAGGAGCTTTTGCATACCCCTGGGCATGTGGAGCCCAGGGCTGTCCCTCAGCCACTCCCATTGGGTGTCCAAGAGCCCAGCCAAGCCCTGCCAACCTAACCATTAAAAAAAAAAAATCACCCAGATCCTCAGGCTGACTTAAAAGTCAGGATAGCTCCTAATAACCCTTTTTTTCCCTCACTCATGCAGCCTCTGAGTCTTCAGCTTGCACTTTTCAAATTTCTCCTGCAGTTGGAGGACTGGAGAGTTGTGTGTGCTTTCAGCTTTTTCATTGCCCACACAGCTCCTGGAGATCTCAGATGTTTGTGAGTCTCTGGTAGATACCCAGGAGCCACCAAGCAGAGTCCATGGGTGGGAACGCTGCACGGAGCTTAAAAAAAGCAGCTGAGACTTTGGGGCAGAAACGCATGACCAAGATCTGCTGTTCTCCGTGGTTTCCTGCTCTTCACGTCGACCATCTCCACTTTCAGGCCCATTTTAGACATCCCTCAAATTCTGCCGTATCATGATCCTGTGCCCCTTACTGCTTCAGCTGAGGTTGTTTTACTGGACTGTCCATCTCCACTGGAAGGACGTGAATGTATTTGAAGCTTCTGATCTCCGAACACCAAAATCTCCCTGTCTCCATCTTCCCGGAGTTTCCCAACCTGCGAGCAGGTCTGTATCTGGAGATCGGTTTCCTGTAACAAAGCAGGTCCCTATCTGGAGATCTGTTTTCTTGCAACAAAAATATGCCCCAGGTGAGAAATTTGCCTCCTGAACTTAGCGTGACCTCCAAGAGCTGAAAGGCTTTGGATTAGGAGCGTTGGGGTTGACTGTGCTGAAAATCAATCCAACTCTGGAGCCGCGCTGCCAAAAGCGGTGCAAAAGACCTCAAAAGTCCCAAGAAATGTTGTTTTTATAGGATACCCACTAAAACATCCGTGCCCACTAATGGCCTAGCCCAACAGCCTCTCTCAGGTCTCCAGGGCATGATCCCAGTTGTGGGTTGAGGCTCCAGCGTCCCTCTCTCTTGGGCAGCAGAGCTGGTAGCACCTCCAACTAGCGATGCTGCTGCATGGGCTTAGTGCTCCACCAACTGTAGCTTCACGTCCCCCCAAAAAACCCTAAAAAAAAAAAAAAAAAGGCCTGAAGGGTTAAAGTAACAACGAAAGTTTTACGAGTCCAGGCTCCAGATGTTGCAGGCAGGAAGATGAAAGCAATCCCCTCTGCCTGGTTGTGGAGGCACTAAGCCCTTAATGGCCCGTCCTGCGGAGGCGATGCCCTGCCTCCAGACCCGCTCGCCTTCGTCTCCCTGCTGGAAGCGGTTCGGCCGGGGAGCCCGCAGGCAGCGAGTCGCTGCACGAGGCCTTTCTGTCCCACTGCTCGCTCTTGATCAATTATTAAAACCAGAAAATTCTCCAACCATGAAATTCATTCCAGCTTCCCCATGGCGTGCTGGGCTGGAAAAATCAAACCGCAGGGCTTGAGCTTCCAGGGGAAGGAGTAAATACCACTTCCAGTGGGGCGTTCTGGGGTGTTGGGGCATCTCCAGGGGTTTGGTTTTGTTGGCACCGATGTTCCCCCTTGGCTCCTGCGGCCACCTCGGCCCAGCAGCCCGCCCACCCGCTGCTCTGCGGGGTCCCACCACCCTCCCAGCTGCCCCAGCTCCCACCAAGATCAAGAAGGTTGGTTGCTCTTCTTTCACCTCCATCGGGCTCTAGCAAATGCCTTGATGCCTGGCTTCTGCTTTCTTTCACTGGACCCCTTTTACAACGCCTTTATTTTCTGTTTTCCTCCTCTTGCAAGCTCTCAGCCTTGGCTTGCCTTGCTGATGGGAGGCAAAACCTGTTTTCTGACCCATTTTCCACTGGAGGTTGGCTCTCAACTGAGCTAACAAGCTTCAGTAGGTGTGATACTGGGGGACAGCTGTGTCCCTTCACTGGTTGAATGATGGGACCCCGAGCTGCCCTACTCCTTTCTTTGCAGGGTGCCTTGTGCAAAACAGATACCTTTGGGGTTAGAATGTGATTTTTCCTAATTTTGAGCATATTCAGATTGGCATTCTCATCTGGGCAGCTGTAGGGACTAAAAGGGGACACCCTCGGCTCTCACACAACTACTCCCCAGAGGTCTCTGGTGGCCTAGCTCCAGCTCCGGGGACGCACATGCCTCAGAATAACTTACATATTTTCTACAGGACAGAAGTTATAAATACATCCACGGTAATGCCAGTCCTACGTCTTGCCACTACAGCAAAATTAATTCTTAGTTCCTTGCAATATATGAGGTTTTTTTTTTCCTTTTTCCCATGCGTGTTTGTAATCCTGGTGACCGACAGCACCCATAGCGTCATCTGGCTTACGCAGCTTTGTTCCCGTCTGACACGAAGAAAGACTGCGAACACTTCACCACCGCTGAAAGCTAATGAAACCAGAGAGGTTTTACTCTCAGAGCTGCTCCAACACCCAGCGGGCCTCAACCTCCCTTCCTTCAGCCCTAACCCTGCACAGATGCAAGACTGCAAGGGATGGAGCCAAGAGCTTCGAGCATCTGCCCACAACATGGGGCTCAACCGGGCTCAACGGGGCTCAACACCTCCTGGCTGAAGGAGCTCAGAGCCCCCACCTCCCGATGGTGCCTACAGGCTGAGCTGTGGGTGGTTGGGTGGGTAGAGGGTGTAAGGGGACCCCCTCTTGTTTCGGCTCAAATGGGTGTGCATTTACAGAAGAGAGTGCATGGGTTTCCCATCTTCTGCAATAAATATCTCACCAATAAATATGGCACCAAGGACACGCCGGGGCTGGGACGGGGACATCAACGTCCCTTTGCACAGGGTGTCTTAACCACTGAGGTAGAGTCCTGCTCCTGCTCAGTCCTGCTTTTCCTTGATCACTGATCCAATGAGCATCTCAAAAGCCCGGCCACCAAAGGACCACTGCCCCAGTCCAGATGGCAAAGCACACCCTTGTTCTCACCACGGGGTCCTTCAAGGAGGACGAGTCATGGCACAGCTCGACCTGCCTCTGCTCCAGGACAGCTGCTAATCCAGGTCTTCTCCCTCCACCCAACCTTCCTCATTTCTGAAAGTGGGAGCTGAATTCACCCTCGGATTTCCATCACACTTTCAGACTTGATTGACATTGTCACAAGGTTCAGGAGTTATTTCGTGTGCAGCTGACAGCCAGATGGGCATTGGAGCATCTTGGCTTTCAGAAACCAGAGTGTTTAAAAAAAAAAAAAGAGGAAAAGAGGATGGTCAGATTCATCACCAGGAGTACTTTGGCAGTTTATGGTGCTGGTCCAGTCAATATGACAAAGAGGAAATGTCCCGGGCTTTTCCACCGAAGCTGATGACAGGGGCCTTGGGTGGTAAACGTGACACAGTGGTGACTTCCTTGTTAACCACAAGACCTACCTGAGCCTCTCAAGCGTTTCAGTTTTCGTTTTGTTTCATCTTTAAGCCACCCAAAAATTTGTGCAATGACTCACTGGAGTGCCCGGGGACGTCCCTCTGGCTCCGCTGTGCAAATGTGCAAAGGCTGGGCAGGGACGTCCTCCTGTCAAAGCCTGGTGACACAGTGGGGTCACGGGGGATAGACCTCTCCAACCATGGGCTGGGGGTTCAGGTCCAATCCTGGCCTTGCTGTCATCCCCAGCAAAACACCTCTCATCGCGGCTTGTGCACAGGCTGCTTGGGGCAAGGTCTTTCTCTTTGCAATGCCTGGCCCAAAAAGGCTGAGGACCCCATGTGAGTCCATATTACTGTACAAATAAATGGCACAGGAGAAGCTCCCTCCATCACTTCTTGCTATGAACATTTCTCCCAATCGATTGTCCCAGCCCATGTTCATCTCCTCCCTTAAACCACCAGAGACATCTTGCCTCCAACCATGTGCTCGGTGAACCAGGACGTATTTTTAAACACATGCAGACAACACAAAGCAAAAGGTGTTTCCATGTATGGGTGGTTTTTATGAGTTCATTTTAAGCCAGTTCTTCACCACTTCGCCTCCAGAAGCCCTTGCAGACCAGGACGTGCATATATACACACAGACCCAACCGAGCTACCATTTGCGGACTGAGTTAAGCTCCACTGGGGCACCTTTACGCCGGTAAACAGTGAGAGCAAAGTACAACCAGCATAAAGCCAATACTTTCCCGAGGATTTACTCTTTGAATTGTCTGGAGCTGCCAACCCATAACCACCACATCGTCCTGAGGGCTGCATGGACAGGAGGGTCCGTTCACCCAATGGGCTTGCATGCAAGCTGCAAGACAAGAGCCCACAGATGCCTTGGTAGATGGAGGATGAGTGAGATGCTGAGCAGCACCTAAATGAGGCTGGGGTCATGGCTCTGCACCATGATCCCAGCAGAAACCCATTTGCAAATAGTTTTCCCATGTGGAAAACCATGATCTCAAGATGGTGGAGTTCTACCTCCTTCCCTTGCAGTACATCAGCCATTACAGACACTATCTATTATCAGCAGTTGACACTTCGAGCATATTTCACGTATGATTTAGCAGCAAAAAGCTACATCGTTTGACCCTTCTTTATTGCACTCTTCAATTAGCACTCGGCAACACTGGGAAAAAAAGGCCCAACCGTAATTTACCACGTTGCAGTATAGCATTAGAACATTTAGCACCCATTATGCCGCAGCCCTGGTCCAAAGTAAGAGTACGGTTAACTAGAACAGCCTGATTTCAGCCATCCCAAATTTCCAGAGAAATCCTTTTATAAGGAAGAGGGGAGGGAGACGTGTCCCACCGTCCACTGGGAAATCAGGACTTCTTCAGACTGTCTCAACCAGCTAATGTCTGAGCCTCTTAAGTGAATGAGATTTCTGTAAGGTGATTTCCAAGGAGGGAAGAGTGGAAACCACAGCTAAGCCGTACAGAGCACGATGATACGTGAGGTCCCAGGGCCACCACTGCTCTGTTGGAAGATGTCCATGGACGTCCATGGAGCTGGGGGTGCTCATACCTGGGGAGGTGCCTGAATTTAGGTGCTGTGGGCATGGAGCAAGAAGGACATCATATTGCTGGGCAGGAGTGACCTGGAGGCCTCTCTGGGCAACACCTTCCAGTGCTTCACCACCCTCAGTGTAAAACATTTCTTCCTTCTAGCCAGCCTAAATCTCCCCTCCTTTAGTTTAAACCCATCCCCCCTTGTCCTGTCACCACAGGCCTTGCTAAAAAGCCTGTCCCCATCTTTCCTCGAGGCCCCCTTGAAGCACTGCAAGGCCGCACTAAGGTCCCCCCGCAGCCTTCTCTTCTCCAGGCTGAACAGCCCCAACTCTCTCAGCCTGGCCTCATAGGAGAGATGTTTCATCCCTCAGAGCATTTTTCTGGCCCTTGTGTATTTTGCAAACCTGCTGTGAAGTGTTCATTTAGGGGTGCAGTAATTCCATCCTCTGCTTTCAGCTCTCAGGAGGAGCAATGGTTTGTAGCCTCTGTATCTCACAAGTGGAAATCCTGAGAAACAGCAAGGTTAAATGATTTGGTCACATCTCATGGACCGATGAGCGGGGACGAGAATCCAGATCTTAATTCAAGGGACAACGTTATCTACGCTGCAATTTGGCTTCAGGGTTTTAACCACCAGGGTATGGTACATACCTCATGGAACAAGGTGAAAGCATCTGTAAAACTTCTCTTAAACGCAGAGTCCTCTGCTGTGCCCATGTGGCTCGTTGCTACTTTGGTGTCTTACCTGAGGATCAAAGCTATCATCTCACCTCTTCTGGGTAAAGACCCATGCCTCGTTGCCAGCACAACAGCTTGGAGGTGGAAGAAGTACGAGTGAGCCCCATATTCCCTATCTTTTGGTTACTCCAGAGTAAAAGCCAACTTCTCAGCTAGCTGACCATAACCCTACTGTGGCCATCAACCTAGTGGCTCCTAGACTTGGAGGGATCTTTCTAACCTGAGGTCCCTACTGCCTGCACAGCCCTGCTCCCACAGATGAATGCTACAAAAGCTCAGAGGAGTCAACAGTCGGTTTTGCAATAAAGTCATCTGCTTCATCCTTCATCTGTAGAGCCTTTGATGGTGGGTTGCCTGGGTGCGTGTCGAGGATCTTGAGCTTCTGATGCAAGCCAGCAATGCTAGCTTGGCTGCTGGACCACGAAGGTATGATGCGATTATTGGATATTTCAAGTCTGTTGGTGCAGAATGGAAAGGAAGTGAGCCAAATTGTAGCGTAGACGACATTGTCCCTTGAATTAAGATCTGGGTTCTCGTCCCCGCTCATCGGTTGGAAGATGACACTGTCCCAACATCTGCCCTTCCAGGTGTTTCTTAATGCGTATCAAGCAAGACAGGGTGGGTATATCCATCATGCCCTCAGCCTTCGATGCTGACTCCCACATGAAGGACAAGAGTGAGAGCCTGGAAATTGAAAGTTCCGTGCAAACCTCACACATGATCAAAAGCAATTTTGAAGCTGGTTCATGGGCTCAGTGACGTGAATCCGACTGAAGGCACAGTCCATCCAGAGCGAACCAAATACTGTATCTCAACAAATCCCTCCGGGTTGGCCACATCCCTGTTGAACAGAAAAGCACGGCGTTGAGCGAACCTGGTCCAGATGCTCACAAAGCCTGATCTACTATGGCCATCAACCACGTGAAGGACAGCAGAGGCTGGAAGTCACATTCCTGGAGCCTACAAGCCCATCTGGACCTTCTACTTTTCCAAATCCCTCAGTCTCCAGGACTCTGGTGGTTTCCACTCAAGGTCCCTCTCCGCAAAAGGCAGGAACCAGCTGTAGGGACCTTCTCTCTGGCAGAGGACACGTGCAAGCGTGACACAGTGGAGCAGCGAACGCCTGAAGGCAGGGTGAGCGGGGTGAAAGGAGAAATAACCTTTATTTCCGGAGGCATGGGAGATGAAAGGGGCAGGAAATAGTTGGGGAAAACCCACCGAGGTTTTCCCCTCTTCTCAAATTTTCCTTCTCACCTGGTGGCATTGGCCACCCGTGTCCCAGCACAGAGCAGAAGCTTGGCCTCCCCTGGTATTTCAGGGACTGGGACGGTGTCGAATGGGAGCTGGGTCCCTAGCATGGGGGTTTTTTTCAAGCTGAAATGATGAGAAACAGGAATAATAACCAAAACAACCCCAGCAGGTTCTGGGCATCCTGCCCGGATCCAGCCAGCCCCTCCAGACTTGGGCTGATTGGGTGCGTCCAATTGGGAGCCCAGAGCCACGTTCACCGAATCAGCCCAAGGGAGCTCAAAGCTGAGGAGTGACCCTATCTGGGTGCCACCCACGCCGGAGTGGTCCCACACGGGGCTGGGGTGGGAGCCCCCACCACCCACCCCACGTGGTACCTGCTCGGAGCAGCATCCCTCCTGCCTGCCTCGTCCCCGCCACTAAAAAAGCCACTCGGCACAGCCTGGGATCAAGTGTACGTTTTTATTTTTTAATGGAACATAAACTCCTTTAGAAAAAACATTCATCTGGATGATAACACCCATAGAAAAAAACACCAATCTCGTGTTCTTTTTTTTTTTTTTTTTAATTTGGCATTTGTTATTTGCATTTATATTAAAGCAAAGTGCATCTTTCTTATTTTTTTTTCTCGTTTATACACATTGCACAATACATAAATAATGATGCTTATAAAACGTCTTTATATTTACAAGTAATAATATATTTATATATAACATAAAATACATTTTTTTTTCTTTAATAAATCTCAGGGGTTTTTTTTTAAGGAGTCCTTTTTTTTTTTTTTGTGGGTTTTATTTCCAAAGCACTACAATGCTAAAGTTCCAATGAGAATGCTCTCTTGTTCATTTAAACCTTTATATTTAGAAAAATAGCTTATGTTAAGGTCTAAACATGCTCATTGAGCTAAGAACAGTGTAAAAGTATCATACTCCTGTATGAATTCAAGAAGAAATGAAAGCACAACTGCATTTCCAGATGGGATGGTACCGGGATAACCTGATCTAAGCAGGTTACAACAGACCAACTATTGTGAACGCTTTTTCTTTTCTTTTCCCCATTTCTTTTTTTTCATTTGCTTTGTTGGTTTTGTTTTGTTTTGTTTTAGGCTTAGGCTTCTGTCGCTTCTCATCTCAGCTCAAATTAGAAAGCACGGGCCACGCACGAGGTTTTCTCCGCCGTTGTTTTCTCCCCTTGCATCAATCCATGACCATTAAAAAAAAAAAAAAAAAAAAAGGCAGCGGAAGGATGAACACAGCGACAAGACGTGAACCCAGCAACAAGAAAGAAAACAAGAACTAAAAGGGTGGGTAAAGACCTGGTTGGGAAGGTTTCGCACGATCCTTTGGCGGCAACGTGGGGTTAGCACCGCTGGGGAAGGGGTCTCGGTGTCACCATCGCCGGGGATGGCTGGCGGCAAGGGGAAGGTGACGCGTAAAAAAATACAGGTGTCGTCTTGTTTTATCCAAGAGAAGGAGCTGTAACACAGAGCAAGTGGCTTCCGAACCCGTCGATCACATAGGATAATCCTTTCAGAGGCGTGAAATAATTATCGTATGCGATCCACACCCCCCCGCACCCTTCTCTCGCCCTTCCGAGTTATTGGTCATTCACACTTTTAAAAAATAGATATATTTATCAAAATACCCAAGGCAAAAAAAAAAAAAAAAAAATCTTTCCATAAGCTATTTCTCAAAACGGGGAAGGGGAGGGGAGGGACGGGACACAAACAAAACAAAACAAAAACAAAAAGTTTGCATGAAAAGCAAGCACTCAGAAGGAAATAATAGCAGCAAAGTAGTATAAATGTCACGAGTCCACTCTGTCTCAAGTCATCGGTTATTAAAAATAACCTCCAACCAGCACGGGCAACTGCTGATAAACTGTCTCGTGTAGCACTGGCCCCAGCCTTTCACAAAGCTGATCTGAACAGTAAATCCGGTCCATGGTTGCTGCATGAACTCATGGTCGTTGGGTCTCTGCAAGCTGTACGCCTTCTCGTAGTCAAAAGCCTTGATGGAAAAACCTGGAAACACTTTGTGAACCAGCAACGTCCTGGAGTCGGGGTTGTCCAGTGTGGCCGACTTGATGAAGATGGGGTAACTGCTGCGGTTGTACACCCACACGCCGTCCACTTCCTTGGTGAGCTGGATGCCATAGCCGATCTTGCTGCGGACCTTCTGCACCAGTTGGCTTTTGTTGTCCGAGTTCAGCTGTCCGAGGCAGAAACCATTCCCCTGAGGTAGATCATAGAAGATATCCAGGGAGGGCTCTTGGACAGAGTACAGCCGACCCACACGCGTCTTCTCTTCCCAGTATGCCACCACGCACCAGTGTGACCGATCCCCCGGCTCCTGAAGAACTTGGGAATCTACAGGAGAAAAAAAGGAAGAAAAGGAGAAATTGAGCACCGCGGGGGGTAATGCAACCCAAAAGCGATGCAATGCTGGCAGGTCCTTGCCTGCCCCCATCTTCACGATGCTCTCCATGCGCACCCCAATGCCCACAGCACATCCACCGTTTCCAGAAGCCACGTGTTAAGGCCACTATGAAGACCATTTAAGTTGACCCAGGTCTGGGGGCTTCCCACGCTCCTTCAGCGCCTAGCTCTGGTTGGAGTTATGGGTCCTAAATCACCAGGTCCACCTTCAGAAGTGGCTTGAGACCCATCAGCAGCACCTGCGGCGCAGCCATCCCTCACCCAAACCATCACTAGGACCACCTTAGGTGCCAACAGGAGAGATGAGATGCTCCAGCCAGCTGCATCCAGCAAGATCAAACACCCTAAACCCCCTTATTTGCACCCACCAGACAATGGATCCATCTCCATCAGTAACTATCTACTGTGCACAGACGCTGAAAAAAAACGAGGTGCTGCTACGAAAAGCCCTTTGAAGGTCACCCCATGGGACCGGAGGGGACAAGGACTCGCCTGCTCTAGTTCATGGGGCTTTTCCCTGCCCGTAGGCAGAGCCTGGGTGATGAAGAGGATGGAGGCGTCGGATGAAGCCCCGACCCGTGGGCAGCGCTGTCAGACGGCAGCAGGGTGGGCACCACAAATCTCGCGCTTGTTAACAATAACGGCCAAAAATCCCAGAAAGCCTCCAAAAATCCCAGAAATTCATTCCCGTAGCCCTTCTTTCCGCTCCCTTGCCTACAGCCACCCTGCGCGAGCAGCGAGGATACGACATAGGAGGAAAAAGCAAGGAGAAATGTGAAAAAGCCCCTTTTCCTGACAGAGGATCCCTTGCTCAGCGGGTAATTCCTTCCAGCCTCGGTAGGCATGTTAAGACCTGGGAACTACTCATCTCTATAATTGTATTTAAAAAAAAATATATATATATTTAAGGAAAAAAAGATCAAGCTGGGAATGCGAGTTAGTGAGCGCTACCGAAATAATGCCCTGCACCATGGGAGCAGCTATGGGACCAGGGATGGTGGGTGACCCAGCACCCCAAAACTCTCCCTGCGTCACCTTAGCAGCCCCCCAAAACCCCTCCAGCGTGAGCAACGGCAGCGGCACGCTGGCTGCCCTGTTTTCTCTATTTTTTTACTATTAACAAGCCCGTTTCCCCAGCGCAGGCATTTTTCTGCCATCTCCGAGTTGTGCTTCAAGCCCTGCACTGTGCTTTTAAAAAAAAAAAAAACACAAAACCAAAAAAAAGCCCAGCCACACACTTTTAATTTCCTCATTTCTATGCCAGCGAGGAAAATATTTCTCCAGTTGCTGGAGGCAGCTACTAAAAATGGCCCTGACTGCGTATGCCCCGAAACAGGGACCCTCGCTCCCGGGTGAAAGCGGGGATGGGGGTTCCGGCAGCGTGGGGGGGTCCCTGGGGAAGCACCCGTCGCCGTTTGTCCTTCCACCTCCCCTTTTCGGTGCCTCCCAAGACTTTGCTGCGGATGATTTTATATCCTGCTGAAACCTGGCACTGCGCGAGGGACCGAGGCGGGATGGGGTGGGCGGCTTGGGTCACCTCCCCCCTAACCCAAATGGGGTGCCCCCCACCCAAGGGTGCACCCAGTGGGGGGCAAGGAACACCCCCCAGGATGGCGTTTCCCCCACACGCCTGGGAGACAGAGGAATTTGTGGGGGGGATGCCTGGGAGATAGAGGAATCTGGGGGGGGATGCTCCGGGATCGGTCCCCATCTCGCCCACCGCCGCGGCCGCCCACCAGCGATGCTCAGAGCTTCTTGGGGTTTGTTTTACAGCAGTTGAGGGAATTTTGGAGCAACAGCCATTGAACCCCGCTGAAATTCCTGTAGGTTTTGCTTTATTTAAACATAAAAGCACCCCTTTCAGGAGGAGGCGGGGGGCGAAAAAAGACTTTTTCACCTGGTATTTGTGCTCTTGCATTAGCGAAGACCACTTAACAAGTAGCGCAGTGCCGCTTACAAAGAGTTATTTAATTGCCAGCGCATTAAAAAAAAAAAAAAAAAAAAAAAAAAAAAAAAAAACAAAACAGAAAACTGCCTTGGCTATGAATGAACGGACCTTTATGGAGGGCTGGAAGTTCATGAATGAATCCCACTAGATTTTTCAATGACATGGGGTGACCAGACCTCAAGGACGAGTCTTAGGTAATCCGGGATTTTTTTTTTTTTTTTTAAGGAGCCAACGCCAGCACAGAGTATAAATATGCCAGAGCCTCTTCCGTTTGCGGGATTCGGCTGTTGACTGGACGTCTAGTCAAAAAGCCATGAGAATATCAGGGTTGAGCTCGAATAAACAGGATCAGGCCTCCCTGCCAGCCACCACCAAAGCCGCTTTTCACGGTTGTTGGGACCCCGGCGGAGCCTCCCAGCTCCCACCCGCCTCCCCGATCCTGGCATCCGCCGGGAAAAGGGGTGGGAAAAGCCGGTGGCATCACTCAGGCGGCGGAGGCAGGAGAGGAGGAAAAAAAATGACGCGGAGATGCTTCCTATGGGGATGGAGGTTTTTTTTCCCCCAAAAGGCTTTTTTGGTGGCAATGACCAAATGAAGCAAATAGGTGGATTTCGCCCCAAAACACCCCGCCGGGTTCGTCTGGACCCACCATCCAACTCCCGTCTCCGCCTGCCGCAAATCCCCCCAAAAACCCAGATCCCTGGAAATTCGCAGCCACATCACCCTCCACGTGTCCTCATGTGCGAGAGCCCAGAAACGGCCGAGAAACGCTTTGGGATTCTTGTTTTGAGTTAAAAGCATCATTTTACGAGCTCCTCGGAGCAAACACATCCCTTTCTAAATGCCTGGAAAACTCCCAGCGAACTGGGAGCGTTCCCATATTCCAGCAAACAATGATCACGTTTAATGCCATAAACATCCGCGCTATTATTTCGTTATTAAGCATCCCTCCGCTCGCTGCTGTCGTTGGTTTATTATTATTTTCCATGGTTTGCGTTACAGCCCGCCTAGGGGCTCCGTCAGGCTCCCCCCAGCGCATTGTGCAAGCTTGTTGTGGGGGAAAAAAAATATAAATAACTAAAAATAAAGCAAGTCTGCCCTTAGGAATTTGGAGAATTGGTTGTATTGATCTTGTCAAGTATTGGAACAGGCTGCCCAGGGAAGTGGTGGAGTCCCCATCCCTGGAGGTATTTAAAAGCCGGGCAGACGAGGCGCTTAGGGACATGGTTTAGTGGTGGACAGGTCCGGTTGGACTCGATGATCTTAAAGGTCTTTTCCAACCAAAGGATTCTGTGATTCTATGACGACTTATAGTTGGGTCCATCCGAAGCAGAACATGTTTCTGGATGAAGGGGAGAAATTAAGGCAATAGTTTGATACCCCGAAATCCTTGGGTTAACATTTTTTGGAAGTCTGGTGATGAAGACGGTGATGCCCCAGCACAACCGCATTATTCAACATCACATTCCCATCCAGAAATTGATTTTTTTTCCATATTTTTTACACCCTCCTGAAGGGCTGGCCCTGATTTTTACCGGCGCATCCCTTGGAGAGGAAGGTGCGTCCTCCACAAAAGCATCATCCCAGTTACTTCCCAACACACCAACCAGCATGAGAGGCTGTGAGGTTTGCCACCAGCTGCCTTGGCCCTCGCGAACATCAAGTCCTGCCCAAAATTGCTCAATGAAAGGCCACAGCCAGGATGTCTCCAGCTTCAGGTGTGCACACGCTGCCCGTGGGCTCAGGGCATCATCCATACAGAAATCCTGGAGGATGGGACACCGGAGCAGTAACCCCCAAAAATTAAAAGCTGCTGAAACCAAGGAGGTCCAGATGAAGGTGGGTACGGGACATTCACCCCATGGGAACACCCAAATTTATCAGTAGCAGCCCCACGCTTGGTTCTCCCAAGCCGCAGCAGGAGGACTCACATCTCACATCGCTTGGAAGCGGCAGAAAATTTCTGGTGTGGCTTTTCTCCTCGACACACGAACACTTTTAAGATGATGAAACCACGTCATCGGTACTTTTTCCTTCCGCGCTCCGGCAGTTTTATTAGGAGTTTGGGAAGAAAAAGTTCTTTTATTCATTCGGGAAGAACCGAAACATTTCAGCAAAATTGAATTTAAAGAAAAAAAAAACCGCAGCTTCTGGCCGGCTTTTGGATCTCAGCCTTGTCCCGGTGCCAAGTTCATGAACGTAGAGGGGAGGTGGGCTGGGGATCTTTTGTTTTGCTTTGTTTTGTTTTGACATAGCTGAAGGTTTTCCTGTAATCAACCGACCTCTAAAGAAAACAGCCAGTTTAGCACACGCTGAGCGATCTCGCCCGCCGGGACTACTCCCATCTGATCAAGTCAAGAGCTATCTAAATTGTCACTGATATCTGCGATAATAACAACTCGTCGCTGAAAACGGGAATACAACTGCGTTCCTGATTAGGTTTTTTAAATGCCTGTAATTGGATCTTCCCTCAATGATATTAGGATTAGACGCAAATTAAATTATCCAACTGTAGAAGTGTTTCAAACCACGTACTTCTACTTTTTTAAATATATTTTTATAATTTTTTTTTTTTTAAGAGCAGCTTTGACCCAAAAGCATCTTCTCATGCTCTTCCTGAACTTCCCACCATCACACCCCCTCCTCTCCCTCATTCCTCTGTGATCCCTGGGGCTGGATTTCCCACCAAACATCAACCCTGACGCAATACTCACCATGGCACCATCTACCCTGAACTGCTAACAACAGCCGCCTCATTTTCATAGACTCATAGAACCCTAGAATGGTTTGGGTGGGAAGGGACCTTTAGAGGCCATCCAGTCCAACCCCCTGCAGTGAGCAGGGACATCTTCAACCAGATCAGGTTGCTCAGGTTTTGTGGTACCTTCACCTGGGCCACTCGTGGAGGTGACACTGCACACACCATCGATAACCCAACATGAATGGGTAGAGGCAACAGACAAATTTAATGTAGATGTCCACCAAGAAACCATAGCACCAAAAGGAGTTTGGTCTTACGGACCTTTCCTAGAAGGACCAGGACCCAGATGTGAGCTCCTGGGGCAGCAAGGAGACCCGAAGGGGTGGTGAGATCCCTGCCTGGCTTCCCAGAAGGCAGCTTTCTGCTGGAAAACGAGCGATGTGGGCACCGCCGATGAGCAGATGAACCTATGGTCCTTCTTCCTTTATCCGTTAGCACACGCGGAGGGCATCCGTGCTTAAAAAAAATTGGCTGGACTGGTGTCAGCACAACGTGTCGTCTGGCCGGGGCCAAGGCTGAGACCAAGCTCAGCGTGTCTCGCGCCCGGTAATCTCTCTTGGCTGACCTTAAGTGGCATTTGCGAGCCCGGGACAGAGCCAAGCCCCCCATCTTCTCCTGCTTGTTGAGATGGAAGAGATGGAGACACAACCCCAGAGCTTTTTATGGGTTTTTGCACACTCTTCTTGAGAGTCCTCAGGGCAGCTCGGGGCACTCCAGTCGGAGTTTTGCCCCTCGTGTTACTGGCAAGTGCCGTTTTTTGCGGGATCTCAGGACAAACACACCCCTGAACCCTTACTCGAGAAGCGAACAGGCATTATTACATCAAGGTGAGGAGAACACCGAGCATGACGTGCAACCACACAGCTCATCAAAGCAAAGCAAAACGGGCACCAAAAAGGGCAATTTTACTTCCTTTCTAGTCTCTCGCGTAATTTACAGGGTACTTGGGCGGGGGAACAAACAAAAAAAAAAAACAAGAAAAATCCTTCAAAGCCAGATTTCCAGGTATGCTTTGCAAAAGCAAGGGGGAAAAAAAAAAATCCAAATTAAAGGATATATCCTGCTGCAGAAAAGGGTCTTTGTGCCTTTAACGGAGTTTGTGGGCAGCCTGGAGACACCACCCACGGCAATGTTTGTCCCAAACCTTTTATATCTCCCTGCGCACAAGGGCTAGACAGCTTCAGCTTCCTCACCCCCCCGGCTTTTGATGGCTGGGATGATTTCTGAAAGGCTAATTTAGAGGATGGCCATGTGTTAAGCTCTTGTTGTTTGCAGAGAAAATAAACCCTTACCTACTGCAGGGATGCCACCGCCAAAGGTGGCCCGTGGGGTCCCTCCACCGCGCCAACGCAAGAGGCCCCGAAGAGCTGGGACAGTTGGTCACGTCAACACATACTTAGGGAGCCCTTAATCTGTGGATTATTGACACGATAGACCATAGCATCTCTTTAGGAGCCATTACAGCCCATCGTGTCAGTAGGTACTTACGGAGGCCTTAATCCGCGGATTGACGGGCTAGACCATAAATTTGTGTCTATGTCTAATTAGGCAGCTCTTATTACTCAACATACGCAGCAGTCATGCAGGCTAAAGAGCCCTAAGATTATTTCTTTAGTTTATTAACAAGTTGTCCACCCGATCACTTAAACGGCTCCTTGCTCCTAGCGAAATAAGTCAACCTTGCATGAAAATAAATGTCTGCCTGAGCTTCCCCCACCAAGACTTCAGCTTGCTGAAGTTTTCTAAGGGCTGGTATCCAGAAGCCGCCAACAGATTTGAAACCTTGCAAGTCTGGTGGGGACACAGCAGATAAAATTTTGCAGAAGCCATCAGGGGAAGGAGTCTGGGATTTCCCGGTATTTGTAACGAGGGCTTTGGTTCACTCACGTTAGAGGTGACCTACAAGCTTGGGAGTGCTCTGCTCGGTCCCCTGGTGACCCAACCAAGAACTTCCATCACCTTCACCATGGCTGGGAAACCCTCTTGTGAGATCAGGACAAAAACGAGGTCAGGTTAGACAGTGGCTAGAGATGACTGATCCCCGAGGACATCCCCTAAGGTTCCCACCCCACCTTGGTAGCACCTTGAGTCAACCTTCTCCCAACCTGGAACCCAGCCCTGACCTTTGAGGGTTCATTCAAGGATGGGACACAAAAGCTAGAAAACAAACCAAGAAAGGGTCCCTGCAAGCACGTCGTTGCAGACCTACAAAGCCTCAAGAGCAGACACCAGTATGGCAAATGCCAAGGCTGGCCCAGGAGGGAAGTCAAGCTTGAAAAATATAGGGTGATCACTATATACATGTGAAGGAAGCCCAGCTCCCCCATGTTCCCTGCATTGAAGGATGGCAAAGAAAGAACTGAAGTGAAACTGCTGAGTTCACGGAGTCCACCAAACCAGAAATTTGATTCATAAACATCCTATTAGTCACTGCTACTGTCTAATTACAGTGATTAATCAATTACCACGGCTAAAAATGACTCGAGAAGAGAAGGAACCTTTTTTTGTGCCCATTTTCTTTAAAAGCCAAGCAAGGCTGCAGCTCCAAGAGGGTAAAAAAAAAAAATAAATAGGCAGGCACACACCAAAAATGCCTGTCTGCCTGTCTCCAGCGGTTAGAGAGGAGCCAGCTGACTCCAGTTTCCTCCGTACCAGGCTTCGGGCCTCATCAGCCATGCAAATTATAGAGTACCGTGCTGTCTGAAGGCCGAATTTCGACTCAGCTCAGAGAAAAGCCTTAGAGGAAGGGTGGGGATGAAGAAGGCAGCCAAATCCATTCATAATATTTACAGTAAATGGGCCTCTTTGCTGTTGTTTAGTATACAGTCAGTCTAATTATTTTTGAAGTTTTAATTTAAAGAACCTTCTTTATCTGCCTCTCCTTCTGCACCCCTCGAAGGTGTGGGAAAACTTCTCCCTTGTTTCAAAAAAGCAGTAGGACGGGAATCCCTTCCCCAAGCTCCAACCCGCGCTCGGGTGGGGGACGAAGGGATGCTTCAAGCAGAGAGACCCTTCCAGAGGGGTGCTGACAACGTCCATGGGGTTTTTAAGGCATGAGGGTCCATGTGGAAAACCCCCCCAGAAATCCTATTTTTGCTGGATTTGTCCCCGTTGCTGTTCTCCTGTGCTGGTGGGGATGTCCTAGGAGGACTTGCTGGCTCGGGAGGTGTTGCAGGATGCTCCGCAGCCCCGTACACCCTCCGACCTCCTCCCCTGCCTTGATAGCAACCCGGAATAATCACATTTTAATGACGATCAGCCACGAGGCTCCTCTGGAAAACACGGGAAGACCAAGCCAGCGTTCATGAGACGCCGCCATGCGACCACCAAGCGACTTGGGGCTGGTACCAGCCCCAGCTCCTGGAGATGAGCAAGCACCTCCGTGCTTCGTTCTCAGCAGCTACCAAGACACACCTCTTCCCCACCCATACCCAACCCAGATCTCAACCAGCAACCTTCTGAGAAGGAGAAACCAGCAAACAAAGGGCTCCTGACTTACAACCGACGCAAATCAGACCTCAGGATGAGCTTGCCAGAAGATCTCTCCCGGCTTGGGTTGTGCTGGAGGCTCCCGTGACGGCATCCTGCCCATCACCTTTCCAGCGCGGGGATAAATCACCGACGTGGATGCCGAAGCCACCAGCGACCACCAGACCACGCCAGCCCCCAGGTCACAGCCCCCCTCGAGCAAGCCACCGAGCCCGGTTTTAGAGGATGAAGACCTTAAAATGCTTTTCTAATTAAAAAGCTCCGCTCTTGCAAGGGGGGAAGGTCGCCTGGTACCCGGCGATGCCCCGGGGAGGGCAGGGATACGGCCCCCAGGAAAGCCACAGCTCCCCACGGACAACATGTAGCTATGTGGGTTACACGTTAAAAACCTTGTAAAGCCCTTAATAAAAACCGAAGCAGAGCAGTCTAGGATTTCCAAACGGGTAAGTAATACCCAGATGTGCGTTAGGATACTTTTTTTCTTTTGTCCCCCCCCCCCAACTGCATTCCACGCACACACACGGCATCGCCGCCGC
>VYZW01043818.1:0-51565 GCA_013401315.1 Balaeniceps rex
CCCCCGCCCATCCCCAGCCTTGCAGGGTCCCCCCCGCCCATCCCCGCAGAGCTGGCCTGGCATGAGACACAGGAAAGATTTGGGTGGTCAACGCATAACCTATGTCTGTGCCCAAACTGCAAACAGGAAAAAAACTTCTCAAAACCAAAAAACCCCAGAACTTCTACTTGCACCAAATCACAGAATCACAGAATCATTTGGTTGGAAAAGACCTTTAAGATCATCGAGTCCAACCGTACCTGTCCACCACTAAACCATGTCCCTAAGCACCTCGTCTGCCCGGCTTTTAAATACCTCCAGGGATGGGGACTCCACCACTGCCCTGGGCAGCCTGTTCCAAAATTTGACAACCCTCTCTGTGAAGAAGTTTTTCCTAATATCCAATCTAAACCTCCCCTGGCGCAACTTGAGGCCATTGCCTCTCGTCCTATCACTTGTGACTTGGGAGAAGAGACCAACCCCCACCTCACCACAGCCTCCTCTCAGGCAGTTGTAGAGGGCGATGAGGTCTCCCCTCAGCCTCCTCTTCTCCAGGCTGAACAACCCCAGCTCCCTCAGCTGCTCCTCTGAGGGTCAGGAGCTGCTCCCCCACCTCCATACGTGTGATGATAAACGGCTCAAACTACCCACCAAATTTCTGTTTATTATTCACTTTTATCACATGGAAATGGGGTTAATGCTAAATAAAACGTTCCAACTGGAATGTTCGACGTGCCGAAAGGAGAATTGGCAGATGTGACTCGGTTCTGGGTAGCGCTGGGCCCCACGGCGAGCCCCCGCGCCGGCGCAGCAGTGGGGTGCAGGACAAGAGCCATTAGCTTGCAATTTCTGTGCAGGTAATAAAAGAGTTTTATAGGTAAGGGTCTGCGCAGTGCAAAGCCAAATTATCGCTGGGCAGCCTTGGAGCCTGATCAGGTTCTTTCTAAAAACAAACCATTAACGTATGCACAATTAGGCTGGCTGTATCTATGCCACCAGCAAAATGCAACCCCTTCTTGAAACACATAACAGCCTTTTAGTTCAAGAAAGCTAGCAGGGAAAAATGTGTTAGCATTAAAGAACTGGGTTTTGGGTTTTTTTAATCACGTCTAAAAATAACATTTATATAACCACCTACCCTGACATTTCACATCAGCAAGTGGCCAGAACCGCCTCGCTCAGCTGTATTAAAATGTGCAAACACAATGGGATTTTAGCAGATTTGGTTTCCTGAAAAAGAATTGCATAACTCAACCTTCAGAGGCAATAGGAAAGCCAAAGCGGTTTTCTACCCTGGTTAAAATATATCGTACGCAGCGCATCCTTCGGCAGTTCAGCTGTAGCCATCGCCTGTGATAATTAAATATATCTCTCCGTGTGCCCAGCATTACGCACGCAGCACGCGGTGAGGCAGCAGCGCCTGACCTCTGGCTAAATGAGAAACCACTTAAAGGCAGGAAAACGCATCGGCTCTTGCTTTTGGCCTCTCCGCACACAGCAGGTGTCTATGGAAAAATACGTTTTTCTTTTCAACCCCACTCCCTCACGGACTCGGCGCCTCTCTCAGAAATGTTTAGATCCTGCCGAGAAACACCTTTCATCTAACCACAGTTAATGCAATACAACGCCGATACCACGGGCAATGGCTGACGAGTTTAAAAACAAGACCATATTATTTATTCCAAAGATAACCCGGGTGTTGGGTGCAAAGATGCTTCACTATCCGCAGCACGCGCCTCGTCCTGTTCGCAGGTAAATGATCGCATGGTTGCACCGTGGCAGATAAGCTCCATCCTCTGTGCCTGCGTGCTCTTACAGGAGCAGAAATGTCCTTTTGCTCCTGCTCTCTGGGCATCTGGCATCGACATCTGAATTCTCTTCCCTGCCTGCGTGCAGAGTGCTGCTATCTGCAGGGCTGGCGGCACATCTCCAAATTACCTGTTTGTCTGTCCGGCCGCCTGTATATACAGAACCATGGTGTTTTGGTGAATTGCTGGGTGCTCCCAGGAAAAAAAAGAAACCATGTATTTGGGGATCTGCTTGGAAGACTTCAGAGCAGAGGGTGAACGAAGGCCAGGTTCCAGTGTCCAGACATCGTACCTCGGTAGGGCAACGCAGCTGCGTTTTGGACAGGGATGCACTTCTGGTCCCAGCCTTGGTGTTTCTGCTCCAGCTAAGAAAGTACAAGATGTTCTTCTCCAAGAACATCTACAGATGTTCTTCTCTGAGAAAAGACGTTCTTCTTTGAGAACATCTACAGATCTTCTCTGAGAACAGATGTTCCTCTTTGAGAACATCTACAGATCTTCTCTGAGAACAGATGTTCCTCTTTGAGAACATCTACAGATCTTCTTCTCTGAGAACAGATGTTCCTCTGAGAACATCTACAGATCTTCTTCTCTGAGAACAGATGTTCTCCTTCAAGAACATCTATATACAGGAAAACTGAAACAGGAATTCAGTGGTGTTTAAGAAATACCCAGAAACCCAGTCCCCATTTCAGTTTTCCTGCATGTAGATGTTCTGGGAGAAGCACCTGAGCTGGGTTTCTTCAATTATATTGAGTTCAGACAGAAGGGAGAAGCCCCATCTCCAGGCATAAGGGGTAGCGCGTGGCAGGTGGACCTCCAAACTGCAATGCAGTGCTCAAAGGCCCTCTTGGTGCAACGCTGCTGCCTCCGAGGAGCGTTTCTCAGCTCTCTGCAGCCAGTCTCTGCCGACTTACTGCAAATCATTTGTTACCGAGATTGATATTACAGTTATGTAAACATTCATTATTTATCTGTTATGGCCCTTTGAACTGGGTGAGTGCTCCTGGCTTTCCATTATTCCATGTCTAAATTAATCATGGACCATAAAATCAGTCACCATCTATGCAATACGGAAAAAAAAAAAAAAGATGTAAACATAGCACTCGCGGTGTAGAGATTTCATGCCATGTTCCCTGGGTAGTAACTATTCAGGCATCATGCTTCTTCCTCCAGGCCTGTGAAATATTTATTGCTTTTTAAAAAAGGAAAAAAAAATCTGTTAAAATTATCCGTCTCCTCAGGAGGAAGTTGTTCCCTGATCCAGGCATCTACTCCCCTGCCCCAGGGAGTGCGGCGCCGGGTCCCTTTGCAGCATCCTTTGCCAACTCCACATGTCGTGACCCTCTGAGCACATCAGTGCCAGTTTCTGGGTTCAAAACCAGAGTATTGGCCCCCAGACCCCGTACGAAGATAGGAGGGCTCTGAATTTTTAATAAATGATGTGATATAACGGACACCGCTTCTGACACCTCTCATGCACACGACATCTCGTTAGGTGGGTGCCCGTGAACCCCTTCCGTGGCAGTTTCCATCTCCTAGACCCTGCACCAAAAACTGGTGCCTTCAACAGCATTTTTGAACAGTTGAGTACCTTAACAGGCAAAGCTATATATATATATGTATATATAAAAATATATATATATATAAAGGCTATTTGGGATAAAGATAGGTGATCTGGTTTAAGTGTTGCAAAGCTAACTCTGCCACAAAATCTTAGCTCAGGGGTTTCACCGGTGCAGTTGGAGGTGGGGGCAACCGATGGCAAATTCCCACCTGGGAATTGCAGCTTCTAAACAAACCAATGGAGAAGTGAAGGGTTTGGGTAAGGTTGTCGAGAGGAGGAGGAAGACGTGCCAGCCTTCATCTCTAGTGCTTGGGGGTGTGTAACACCCACCAGCCTCGGTGGTGGGTTGGTTGGTGTCACACGGCAGGTTGGGGATGGCGATCTCTTGCTGGGTACAGCCAGGAGCCACCAACACCCTGGACATCTTCTGGGGACGTTTGCACAGGACTGATGCCAGCGTCCCCACCGGGAGGGCAAAGGGCTCACAGGGAACTGCGCCGTGAGGAGCTCCAGGAGGGTTTTGACACCCTCATCCATGAAATGAAGGAGGTAGCAGCTCCCTTCTGCTTTTTAACAGAATTACACACTTCTTCAGACCCAAATGGTCCATGCTGTCCAGGCGCCTGTCCCCAAGGACAGCAGGACCCTCCAGCCAGTGGCATCCTGCACTCACCGCTGCTTCCTCCTGCTTGATGCACATCAGAAAAATGAGTTGTCTCTGCTTCGGCTGCGTACGGTGGCTTGAGTTTAGTGCTGGAGGTACGTCAACCCTCTGCTCCCATCCCGGGAGCAGCACGTGCCAGGGCTGGGCTTCCTTGCACTTTTGCTGTCAGCAAAAACCATGGTGGGAGAGGAGGGAGCAGGGTCTCTGCGGGACACTTCTCTTCAGTCCACCTCAGGGCATCCCCGGGGCATTTCAAAGCGTGCCTAGGCTTCACGTAACACCTCTGTGCTTGCTTGAGGCAGCCCCAAGCCCCCATCAGCCCAGCACGCGATGCATCATCACTAATCCCGAGAGCTGCTCTGATCCAGCATCGCGATTCGGGAGACGTGCTGCATCTCGCTGACCTGTAAGATGAAGGCAGGGAGGGTTCAGAAAATGAGACATTTGAAAAAATTCTTTCATTACACTCCTGTTTCGGAGCTGTTAGGATCCATCCCATCCGTTAATGATGTGCGATCAGCAGGGTTAATAAAGACACCACTCAGAAGCCCCAATTAACAATGTCATGGAAATAATTATCTGTGCAGGACGCTGTTGTTAAGGATGGAGTTTTCTGGGGCAGTCAGAAAAGGCCCCCGAGTTACCAGACCCTCCCTGAGATATTTTTTTCTTATCGATGCTGCTCCCCATGCTCCAGCAGCAGCCGTACGACTTGATCCGAGCCTGGGCCACAGCAGACGCCAAAGCCACCCGTCACCTCCACAATGCTGGCGCGGAGCCTCCTCGCGCTCTCCTAAGCGAAGGATCGGCCGCTCTTGCGGGAATATCTCGGTGATATCCTGCAATATCCCAGCTCTCTCGACTCCAGCTAACAATAACTGGCCTCGCAGCGACTCCTTCCCTGGCCGTCCGCAGGCTGCTTCCCCTCGCGTGAGCGGCGCGGCCGGAACGAAGAACTTCTCAGAGCTTTAAATAACCACCGGGTTCCCTCCCCCGGGCTTCTGCTCCAGCTGGGAGCAGCTTTCCTGTTTGTTTGTTTGTTCCTTTTGCCTTGCCATGAGTTCAGAGAGGAAGGAATCTGGCTTCTGCCTCCCTGAAGACCTCGAAGGCGAGCGGCCTGGGCAATTACTCAGCGCTGCAGGCTTTGGTTGAGAATTAAAGGTCAGGGCACTCTTACTGGTGGTTTTTTTTATTCTGGGCTGCCGCGGGGTCATGGCTGGTGATAAGCACACGCTAAAATCCACATTTTCGAAAGCAGTTCACTGTCCTGAACGGAATGTGGCCATGAGAAAGCGAGGGCACGAAAATCCAAGGAAAGCATTATTAACCCTCTCTTTTCTCCTGATTTTACTTTCCTTTTAGATGGAAGGGACTGGTCAAAACCTGGGCTGACATTTTATCAGCTTGGCCTCACGTTGTGTCACGGGTGCGTTGTGGTTTAACCCGGCAGGCGGCTAAACACCACCCAGCCGCTCGCTCGCTCCCCTGCAGTGGGATGGGGGAGAGAATCGGAAAAAAGCTAAAACTCGTGGGTCGAGAGGTTGAGATAAAGACAATTTAATAGGACAGAAAAGGAATGGAAAATAATAATAATAATCATAGACTCAGAGAATCATTAAGGTTGGAAAAGATCTCTAATATCATCAAGTCCAACCGTCAACCCAACACCACCATGCCTACTAAACCATGTCCCAAAGTGCCACATCTACACGTTTTTTGAACGCCTCCAGGGATGGGGACTCCACCACCTCTCTGGGCAGCCTGTTCCAATGCCTGACCACTCTTTCAGTAAAGAAGTTTTTCCTAATATCCAATCTAAACCTCCCCTGGCACAACTTGAGGCCGTTTCCTCTCGTCCTATCACTTGTTACTTGGGAGAAGAGACCAACCCCCACCTCACCACACCCTCCTCTCAGGCAGTTGTAGAGGGCGATGAGGTCTCCCCTCAGCCTCCTCTTCTCCAGGCTGAACAACCCCAGCTCCCTCAGCCGCTCCTCACAGCACTTGTGCTCCAGACCCTTCCCCAGCTTCGTTGCCCTTCTCTGGACACGCTCCAGCACCTCCGTGTCCTTCTTGGAGTGAGGGGCCCAAAACTGAACCCAGCACTCGAGGTGCGGCCTCACCAGTGCCCAGTACAGGGGGACGATCACTGCCCTGCTCCTGCTGGCCACACTATTTCTGATAAAAGAATACACAAAGCAAGTGACACACAATGCAACCGCTCACCACCCACTGACCGATGCCCAGCCAGTTCCGAAGCAGCAGTACCTCCCCCCACAGCCAACTCCCCCCAGTTTTTTGTTCACCATGATGCCTTATGGTATGGAATAGCCCCGTGGCCAGTCGGGGTCAGCTGTCCTGGCTGTGCCCCCTCCCAGTTTCTTGTGCACCCCCAGCCTCCTCGCTGGCAGGGCAGTGTGAGAAGCTGAAAAGTCCTTGACTTAGTGTAAGCGTTGCTCAGCAACAACCAGAACAGCAGTGTGGTGTCAACATTATTCTCATCCTAAATCCAAACCACAGCACTATGCCAGCTACTAGGAAGAAAATTAACTCTATCCCAGCTGCCAGACCTTGGACCGCTCCGTGCCCAGGAGGGCATCGCTGGCGGGGGCAAGGCGGGAGGATGCTCTGATCAAAAGCTGGAGTTACTAATACAAGGCGTTTCAGAGGGGCTGGGGGCTTTGAAGTGCTTCAAATATTGACCTCCTGTGGGCGAAAGGCTGTGAGCAGCAATCAGGCACGACCATCTCGTGTTGGAGATCAAAGAGGGACGTCCAGAAGCGTCGGTTGCCATAGCCACGCTGCCCGCTGCCCGCTCCCCACGGGGGTTTTAATGGCCAGAAGCTGCTGTGGGGACTCAGGGTCCCTGTTCTCCAGCGTTGTGCTCCCTGTGTCGCTGGAGCCTTGTGTAACTTCTGGAAACATCGGAATACTTAGGAAAAAAAAAATCCAAATTAATTTCTTTCCAGGAAAAAATTCAAACGACACAAAATCCCTCTGCAAAATGTCTTCTCTTCCAGTAGCCAACTGTTCATGAAGACCCTCGTCATCCTGCAGCCCTCCGCACTGCACACAGCTTGGCTACAGCAGGTAAATGTCTAAAATCTGATGTTTATGCCATGGCCACTCTCCCCGCTGCGGGAATCACAGTGCTCAGTGCTGTGCTTATGGACCAAAAAGCCTTCGGAACCAAATTCTTTCAACAAGATTCGGGGAAGGTGGTGGCGGCGGGACCTCTGCATCACAGAGCTCTTCCTCAGAAGCTGCGCTTTTGGGTTTTTAACCAAAAATACCCTGAGGTTGCCTCTCTCCTGGAGGTGGTGGCTCCTTCCCTGTCCAAGTCAGTGCTCCGGGGGATTCAATGTGTTTGTCAGATGTTTCTGAAAAGCAGCTCCGTCATTAACTTGGCACGGGTTGGAAATGTGGAGGCTGAAGCCTCCAGCTGGAAAGATGGTTTTGATAAATAATCAGCTGACAATTAGCCCAGGGGGTGGGACCGCCTGCCCCCTCCCCTGACCGTCCTGGGGCATCAGCTGCTCGCGGGCGGGTTCCCATCTGTCCTGTCCAACGTCCCCCGCATCCCCTGCTGCTCTCCACCCCGTGCCCAAGGTCAGCCGAGGTTTTCCTTTCCACAACACGTCGAAATCTTACTGGGGGTGAAATTCTTGGCTTCGTGGTGCTGGAAATGAGCTGTTGCAGGCAGGGGTGGCAGGCAGCAGGCAGCAGCCCTCAGGCTCAGGCAGCCCACGTCTCTCCTGACCCCACGGTGCTGCGCTTCCAGCGCTGATGGATGGTCTCGCCTGAAAAAGCCCCGTCCTGAGCTTCACCAGATGCGAGATTAATTTATTGCACCTGTCCAAACAGAATGCATTTCTATTTTATCTGCATTACTGCCTGTCCTGCAGTGTGATGGAGAGGTTCGGGTGTGCCCACGCTCAATGACCTTGAGCCCAGCCTGGTGGGACTGTCCCCCCCGGCGGTGGGGGGGACACACGGACACCGAGCATCGCTGTGTTAGAGATGCAGCTGAAAATCCAGTTCCTCAGACAGGGAGGCTGATCCAAAGGTGCGCAGGGGGAAGGATCCGACCCTCTGCTCCAGCTGCACGGGGAGCACCAGCAGAACAGCTCGCGTTATTATTAGTAAGGAAATAATTTGGCGTAGGGTGTCTTAATGGGACTGATTATACACCGCGGCGCTTGGAAGGACGCATCCTTCAGCGTGAGAGCAGCACGACGGTCCTCCCTGGAGCAAACGAGGAGGGAGGAGGGCTGTAAATCCACCAGATATGCTTTGCCTTCCTTCCCAGTTTATGGGCCAAAGCCGAGACCCAGCAGGTTTTTGCTCAAGCAAAATTCCCAGCGATTTCAGCGGGATTTTTGCCTGATTAAAGATCGAGCCACAGTCCAGGAATTTCTTCCTCTGCTGCGATCCAGCCAGGCTTTGCACAGGAGCTTGTAATCAATCCTTAATGGAGGCTTTTTTTGGAGAGAGTTCAAGTTTATTCCATTAGAAAGGGGTTTAGTCTTCCCTTTTCGTGGTGGTGGGAAAGAAAAACCACTCGGCTTCCCCCAGCTGGGACGGCAGCCTCGGATCTCACTTGATTTTAACCTTCTCTCTTGAAGAGAGGAGTTCCTGAAGGACTTTGGAAAGGATCGTTCCAGCTAACGAGGGCCAAAGGAGCTCTGGAAAGTGAAATAAGAGCATAATTAGGTGAGCGCTTTCCTTTCGCCAGGTCAAGAAATTAGACATTTCAGCTGGAATTTCAAAGGAAAGAGCAATTAGAGGAAGACGAACTTCTGACCCTGCTATTACAAATAACAGCTCTGCAGAAGTATAAACGCGCTCCTCTGAGCCAGGCAACCCGGTGTGCCCTACCCTGCCCTAAATGACGTTAGAAAAATAATAATTAGAAGGGCTAGCATCTACAAAACATAGTCTGAAATAGCTTAGTCTTGAGGAATTAAAAAGAAAAGAAGGAAGAATTTCCTTTGGGGAGATGGGGACAATCGTAAGGAGAAGCAAAAGCCCCCTGCAAAGAGAAGGGGAATAAAATCACCTGGAGCCCTGCGTCCAGCTCTGGAGCCCTCAGCACAAGGAGGACATGGAGCTGTTGGAGCGGGTCCAGAGGAGGCCACAAAAATGCTCCGAGGGCTGGAGCCCCTCTGCTACGAGGCCAGGCTGGGAGAGTTGGGGCTGTTCAGCCTGGAGAAGAGAAGGCCCCGGGGAGACCTTAGTGCGGCCTTGCAGTGCTTCAAGGGGGCCTCGAGGAAAGATGGGGACAGGCTTTTTAGCAAGGCCTGTGGTGACAGGACAAGGGGTGATGGGTTTAAACTAAAGGAGGGCAGATTTAGGCTGGATAGAAGGAAGAAATGTTTTACACTGAGGGTGGTGAAGCAGTGGCACAGGTTGTCCAGAGAGGTGGTGGAGGCCCCATCCCTGGAAACATTCCAGGTCAGGTTGGACGGGGCTGTGAGCAACCTGATCTGGTTCAAGATGTCCCTGCTCCCTGCAGGGGGGTTGGACTGGATGGCCTCTACAGGTCCCTTCCAACCCAAAGCATTCTAGGATTCTATGATTCTATGAAAATCTTCGTGATACCTGGGGAGCCACATGCCAGGGATGCCCGCAGCATCCCCGGGATGCGGCCCCTCTTCAACACAAAAATCCTCCTGTTGCATCCTCAGCCTATTTTAACACAGATATTGTAAACGCTGCTTCAGCCCAGGACGCGATAACTCCAAACATGCGTTTGGCAAGCCTGAATAATTTTACATACATTAGAAAGGACCGAAACACGACTTTGAAACTGCACAGAAGCAGATTGTTTGCAGAGTTTTTAAGCAAAGCCTGCTGAGCTCTTGAGAGGGGAATGAGAGGAGATCCGTAGCATCTTCCTTGTTAGAAAATGACAGCAAATATGATATCTCAAAGATATCTGCTCGCTGGTTTTGGTGCTTTACTTGATGCCAGCGACAGGGCAGGACAGAGCTGGGCTTGGGTGATGCTGTGCAGGTACCCGCAAGGGACCTTCATCCCTGGGGACATGGGGACATCCCACCTCCCTGTCCCCATCGGCTGCTTTTGCAGCAGAGTGTGTCCCAGGAAAAGCCAAGGCTGGAAGGAAGAAATCATCTCAGACCAAAAAGCGAAGCTGTCCCAGCAGGGAGGGCTCCGAGAGGACTTGCCTTCGCCGTTGTGATGGAGCAAACCTCTTCTTGCACAAAGCTTACTTTCTTTTCTATTTGGCATTCAGGTCTTTAACTAAAGAAAATACAGCACTACAGAAAAACATGACATTCAGAGACATTTTTTTATTTGGTTTGTTTATCAGCAAGATTAAGATGCCTGGCTGTGGAATAAAGGAATGTCTCGCGTTTATTTGTTTCAGGGCATGTGGAGTGCATTTGTTTCCTAGGATGCAAATTCCTTGTTCATGCTCTGAATAAAAATCCCGGTGCCAGGAGACTGCTGTCAGATGCAGATCTCTTGGCATCATTTTTGCTGTAACTTCATGCCTAGAGTGGGGATTTGGTTTTTCCCAGTATTCTGCCGGCTATGTTTTGTCTCCGCGACGCTTTCCCAGTTTCTTTCTTAAACTTCGTGTCAGTTAATTTCCTTGTTTCTAAATTACCGCCGGCGGCTGTGAGGCTGCAGGGCCAGCTTTTTGGGATGTAGGTCACACCACCATCTCTCGTGTGATGCACGCCGGCTGCCTGCCTGCCTGCCTGATCCCCTGCCAAAGCCCAGGCAGCTGCGGGAGCCGCGTGCCCCTTTCCGCGCTTGCCGGCCAGTGCGGACCCTCGCTGCCAAAGCCTGCGGGAAAGGAGGGCGAGATGCACGTTTTGGAGCTGGCACTGGGGGCACGCTGGCTCCCGCTCCCCTCTCAGCCCAAAGCAGGCAAAATTGGGCGTTAAAACGCGATTGGCTGCGGTTCCTAATTTTGTTTATTTATCTATCTATCTATTTTTTTTTTTTATCTATATTTACACATGCACACACCTCAAAGCTCAGCTGCAGCTGTGCAGGGGCTCAAAATTGCACATGTATGGGGAAAGCTGCTGTATCCAGGGGCCGCATCTGGGCCGTCCTCATTTCCAGCCCTTCTCTATAAGCACCGCGGGCACGAACCCCCCTCTGAAGGCTCGACAGCGGCCGAGCTGCCCGTTCCTCCCCGGGCGGGCAGGACCCGCTCCCCCAGCCTGGCGCAGGGGCTGCCACCTTGCATTAGCTGCATCTGGGTACGGCGTGTTGTGACATGACTGTGCCTGACATGACATGTCACCTTGGGAGATAATGAGTTGGAAATTCGTGCTAATAATTGTTTTGACTGTTCCCCAGGAAAGAGTGGGGGTTTCTTTCAGCAGAACGTCTTGCACCCAAACTGATTTTATTAGGGAATTATTATTGTATTCTTAGATAGGAAAAATTGCAGTTGTGCCTACTGGAGGTTGGGAGTTGGTACCCAGCATCCCTGCAGCCCCTCGGGATGGCCCTGGCTGCCCTGCGGTGCTCCGGGGAGGCTTTATCCCAGATCCCAGCTCCTCCCCTCCAAAACCCGCTGCCCCAGCCACCAGCACCTTCCCCACGACCAGGACCCTGATGCCATTGCCACGAAGCAAAGGCCTTATATTGCTGTCCATAAGCATCTGGGTTGCACCCTGTCTCAAGGCGCAGGGATGCTGCACGGAGCAAACCCCTGGGTACGGGCTGCTTGCACGGGGCAGGGGGCATACGGGGGGTTATCGCCACTGAATCACAGCGTTTCACTTCGCATCGCAAGGCGCTTGAATCCTTAATTGGCACCAAGCACGTTTGCTTTCTCTCTACCTGCTACAGGAACCCTGGAGATTTTTCTAATGAGCAAAGCAAGCTACCGCGGGTGGATTTTTCAAGTTCTCGTAGCTTTACAAATTACATTTGCTCTAGGCAGCCGTTCATAATAATCAACTTGAAACCACCGCTAGCACAAAAAATCTTTGCCTTGTCAGCAATACACCTCTTAAATAGCATACTGCCATCCGTCACAGCTCGCCGTAACTTGTAATTTGATTAAACGCGCTCCAAAACGCGGGGCTGGAAGTGCACTTGTCCGCAGTAAGTGGATTTGTGTTCCCCTCTATTAGAAGGCTGTGAGATGTGACTTAACGATGGAAAACACTCATTATGGCAGACACTTGTCAAACACGCTGGATCGGGGGAGTCTATTTTTGCCCAGTGCCCGGGTAAAAATGCGGTTTCTCTCCATTTGGTTCAGACAGACAGATTCCCACCAGCCAAGCTGCTTCGCGCCGCCCCTCCCCGAAGCAGCACGGCTCCTTCTCGCAGAGGAACACCGCTGTGTGGGCAGCCTTAGTCCCGTATAGATTTGGGGGGAGGTTTTCAGAGGTGAGCAGTGCGAGGCAGAGCGACCTCTCCACGGTGCAGGGTAGGGCTCAGGACCAGGCTGGAAGGAAGATGCTCACAGCAGCTGGGGAAAAGGTAAAAACAGTTTTTTCAGCATCACCAACTTGGGAAATACAGGCGCTAGCTATTGTGTTCCCAAATGTATTGAGCAAGAAGATGCCGTTTTTGGGGTCAAAATATTTTAATGTGTTTTCTGCAGTTCCCTGGCCTGAGCTGAGCATCTGGCCTGCGTCCTGCTCGGGGCCTGAGAACCCATCCCATCCTCCGGCAGTTCTGCTCCCCTCTGGACCACCTCACACGGGCAGTCCCCATCCCCAAAACCCAGCAGATCTGGTCACATCCCAGTTTGGCCAGGCTCTCCCAGAAAGGCAAGCAATCTTTCCCCAGGTCTAGAAACATGTCCCTCCAGTAGCAGCCAAAACAGCAATATTAAGACACTTACTCATTCCCTACTATGTATTTACAGTTTTACTCCTTCCATAGGAGCTGGGCAGCTTCGCCCATGGAGACGGTGCCAAGCTCGCCCTTGCTGTCCCATCGCCAGCGGCTGGTTTTGAAAAATATGAAATTCCCCCATGCACCGAAGTTCCCGTGGCTTCCCCTGGCACAGCCCTGTGCTGTCGCCTATGGGATGCTTCAAAAACCCTTTTTTCCTCCAAATTTCCCAAGAGGGAAAGAGAGATATTAAGTAAACTGAATATAAGATTATGGGAGGCGTTGTTTTAGAGACCATAAAAGAACTTTAATGGGGTCTGAGCTACAGAAGAAAGGCTTGCGTTACGAGAGAGCCCTGTCTGCAAGGCTGGCAGGAGCCCGCTGTTAAGAAAACGCAAGTGTATTTTAAACCCGCCACTTTCCCGTGGCTATTACAGCTGGAGCACGTGAAAAGCCGCACTGAAATTTAGATAAAATATTTAAGGGGCACTAAAAGCCAGCTGAGGCTCGCGAGGTTCGCGCTTCGGAGCAGGGCTGTTCTCAGCGGGGCTGGGTGGGTGGCGGGTGCCATTTCGTATGCCTTTTTCTCAGTTTTTTTAGCAACTCCAATATTATTTTGCAACGACGTTTAGCCTTGTAGCAGGAAACCGGGATATGAAATACAGCATGTGGCGTCTCACAGATTCCCCCTCCTTGAGAAATCGGGGTGTTTGATCCAGAGTGGAATAAAACGGACGAGAGGCAATGGCCTCAAGTTGTGCCAGGAAAGGTTTAGATTGGATATTGGGAAAAACTTCTTCACGGAGAGGGTTGTCAAGCACTGGAACAGGCTGCCCAGGGAAGTGGTGGAGTCCCCATCCCTGGAGGGATTTAAAAGCCAGGCAGACGAGGTGCTTAGGGACATGGTTTAGTACGGTTGGACTCGATGATCTTAAAGGTCTTTTCCAACCAAATGATTCTGTGATTCTGTGATTCTGTGAAAAATGTGAGCCTGTGTAGGCAAAAGACCAGCACGGTGGGGGATTTGGGATGTCCAGGGCTTTTTTCAGGTAGGGTCAACAGTGTGGACCACGGGATGATGTCCCCATCGTCACCGTCACCCGGAGCCACAGGTTGCTGGGTGGAAACCCCAAACACCAGGAGCATCTCCCACCTTGGGAAATGGTCACTTTTTCTCCAACACAGGATTTAATGCAAATCCAAGGGTAACGCAGGTTGAAAACCATTTTAAAAACAGTTCTAAATGAACGGGATATGCAACAACTTCCAGGAGATCCTGGGTTGCCACAGCTTCACTGAAGCTGCAGCTTCGTCACGGGGCATGAGGCTCAGCATGGCCCCCGTCGGCGAGGAAACTATTTCTGATGCCAGAATTCTATTTTTTAAGATGCCACCAGAGAAGTCACTACTGAAACAAAATGGGAATTTTTCCACAGGATGGTTTTGAACTTAAAATTTTGCCCATGGCACAGTGAAGAGGACACGAGTTTTCTGCTATCTTTGGCACGATCAGCTATTAAGAGTGCATTAGTAGCTAATTAAATATGACACCCAAGGGCCATTACTAAGGGTCCTGAGCCCCGGGCTCAGCAACGGGCTCCAGAAGCTCGGTCTGACCCCAGGTTTGCGTGAAACTGGGTGGGCAAGTGCAGATGTGGAGGCAAATTCAAGATGCCAGCGTGGCTCGGGGTACAGACAGCCGCCCACAATGTACCGAGGGAGCTTACAGCGGCACCTCCGGCAAAGGGCTGTCTCTTTATCGGCCAAATGACAAACATGAAGCATCAGAAGAAGTGTTTCCACCTCCCCAGCACGGCTTGCTTGCTGAGCCCTGCAGCTCCGGAGGCAGCAAGGACGATGCACTCCCTTCCTCACCTCCCCTGCACCTCCACGGAGGCCTTTTACAGGTGTTAGGCTCATGAATGCTAAATAAAACACTAATAAAAGCAAGAAATAACACACAGGACAGGCAGCACCTTTTCAACAGAAGAACAGAGTCATGATGGTGTTGTAAGAGGCTCATTCATCCCTTCTGGGTGCTGCACATCTCTTACCGGGAGCTCTAGACCATCACCACACCCAGCCCACGCAGCCTTCCCACCACCAACACACATGGCTTTGGGTTCGGGAGGGGAAAAATACCCAGAAAAATTACAATTACTTGGAAATTGTTGTGGCAAAAGCAAGCCAGAAAGTTAAACAGTTTGGTTTTCCTCTTCAGACAAAACCTAGGAGGAATTTCTGACCAAACGTGCCCTGGCAGAGCCGCGTCAGCTCCTAAATACCCAGAGCAAGGCAGCGCGGCGTCCCTCCTCTCCGGGGGACCATGCTCCAGAGCTGCACGGTCAGGTTTTCCTGGGAAAGTCGATCCTCCTCTCCCAGAAAAACCTCAGGGAAAAATCAGTTTATGACAGTGAAATGTGTTATTTTTGCAGCGTTGAAGCCCATTTCAGCCTGACTTCTGAATTTACTTTTGTACAGACTCCTGTATTGTTAAGTACAGCGCGCATGCCTTAATTAAATAAACGATAGCTCTTGCAGCAGTATTTTATCAGGGAAACCCAAACAATTTGTTCTGACATCATTTAACTACTTCTTTCTTTCGCTTTTCCTTGTCAAAATATTCATCCAAACTGGCACATTCTCACCGAGTATTTAGGTTTTTGCAGACATTTTTACAACCTATTTGCATTTTTATGGAAAACTCTTCCATCTGTTTATTTCCCTTTTGCAACTGGCGGGGATGACTCGCAGCAGATAGATCAGCAAAAGCCCGACGGCGCCACAAAAGAGCCCGGCCGACGGCAACGTGGCTTTCCCTGCGCTCGCTCCTCGTGCTTTCCCCTCGAAGTTATTTTCTTATCTGCTCGGAGATCCCGCCTGTGAAAATAAATCATTCAAGACATCCATCCTCTGCAGGCTTCAGCGACTAAAACTGGGCAAATTATTTGCGAAGCTCAAAACCAAAACCCTCGCTGACAAAGGCGCTTTCAAACCCTGAGCTACAGGCGCAGCCCAATGTAAGCCGCGCAATTTTCAGGAACGTTGTGAATATTTTCATATAATATGGGTTAATTTGACAAGCAGAGCCACCTTTTTCCCTTTTAATATGTATAAAATAGTATATTTTCGGGGGGGGGAATAAAAGCAGGGCTTCAGCGCCCCGGTCCCCGCCTGCGCCTTGTCCAGGCTCTGCGCCTGTTGCTAGTTTCTTAGAGAAGATAAAGTTCTTGGGGCTATTTCTGCCCTTTTTCAGTACATTTATGTAGTGCCAGGCAGGGAATAATTCAACCTCCGTAGCGCGGCTGGTGTTACTTCAATGCATAGATACTGTAGGGATATATATATCCCACTGCATTATTCACAGAGTAAGAGCTGAGGAAGGGGATGTATCCCCAGACAAGGTTTATCTCCCTGGGACGTCGACGTTTACGACGCTTTCCAACGGTGTGAACTTTTACACCCCGCTGCACAGTAAAAAGCATTTTTCGAAGCAGCGTGTGATAAATTCCTTCTGCGGGCAGCTCCCTGCCCAAATGAAGCATTTGCTGGAATTGCTGCACGCTGCCAGCGTTTCACAGCCCAGCTCTCAGGTTTGGCTTTGGAAAGATGGCCTATCCTCAGAACCAGGAAAGTCTACAATAATTAACGCTAATAATATAAAAAAAAAAAGGCACATTATTTAGTTTAAGAGGTAGGTTACAACCAATGTGCCAAATGATGTGAAACACACTGGCGATTAAACCTGATGTAAAGCTCCAGCACCCGCCCGGTTCCCTCCAGTGCTTCTTAGAGGTTTCTGCACTGGTTTTGGTGGCAGCAGCGTCCGTCCGGGTGCTGCCGGGTGCAGGCTTTGTGCCTGCAAACACCAAACACCCCTGGCTCAAACTCTCCCCCTGCCCCGGGTGTCCACGTGCTCCCAGGAGGGCAATCAGGTCACTCGAACCGAGGCAGAGAGAGGTGAGAAAACAAGCAGTGCGAGGCTGGCTGCGTGCACACGGAAGATGCTGAGAGCGGGGCCGGGCAAGGGACCCCCCGGTCCCCATTTCCCCAGCATCGGGCTGCGGTGCCACGGGACGGGCTGTGCCGGCAAAGCCCCCGGGGAGCGCAGACTTCCTCCGCACTGACATGTGCCTGCAGGGCAATTGCGAGTTAATAATCTTTTCCTGAAACCACTTTATCCTTAACTTTTTTTTTTTTCCCCTCTGGCATTGTTCCTTCTTTCCCAAAGGAAACGTCCTAGCCCTTATTGCTCGTGCACATGGAAAGAGGCCAGTGCGAACGATGCTATCGCACGGTGTGGTTCTCAGCCCTCACGAACTGCAGATGAAAGGAGCAACGCCACATCTGCGCCATTAAACATCTGTATGGAATCATAGAATCATAGAATCACAGAATCACAGAAGGGTTTGGGCTGGAAGGGACCTGTAGAGGCCATCCAGTCCAACCCCCTGCAGTGAGCAGGGACATCTTTAACCAGATCAGGTTGCTCACAGCCCCGTCCAACCTGACCTGGAATGTTTCCAGGGATGGGGCCTCCACCACCTCTCTGGGCAACCTGTGCCAGGGCTTCACCACCCTCAGGGTAAAACATTTCTTCCTTCTATCCAGCCTAAATCTCCCCTCCTTTAGTTTAAACCCATCACCCCTTGTCCTGTCACCACAGGCCTTGCTAAAAAGCCTGTCCCCATCTTTCCTCGAGGCCCCCTTGAAGCACTGCAAGGCCGCACTAAGGTCTCCCCGGGGCCTTCTCTTCTCCAGGCTGAACAGCCCCAACTCTCTCAGCCTGGCCTCGTAGCAGAGGGGCTCCAGCCCTCGGAGCATTTTTGTGGCCTCCTCTGGACCCGCTCCAACAGCTCCATGTCCTCCTTGTGCTGAGGGCTCCAGAGCTGGACGCAGGGCTCCAGGTGAGGTCTCACCAGAGCAGAGCAGAGCAGCATTGAACTTACATGGCAGAGTCAAATAGAAGTCCTGAATAGCCACTTGCAAGAGCTAACCCAGGAAAAAAAGCACATGAGCACGTTGTTAGGCACATCTTTCTTCTCTGGGCTTTGCAGAGCGACTCGGACAAACACAAGCATCGCACCGGAGACCCACCGGAGCATGGTCCAGACCTGCGTTGGCCTGCGAGATGGTTATTTACAAACTTGTTTTCTTCATCTGGAGGTTTTCAGGTACTCTATTGCAGTAAAAAGCTGATGTTTGTACTTTAAGAGATTAAATAAATCCAGCAGTGCCATAGTTTGTTTACAGCAGGCATTCCTATACCCACGGGTTCACCCCTTCCGTTTGCTCACCCCTCCAGCCCGGCAGCATCCACTGAACAGGAGGTGCTGCTGGCCCACCATGATTTATTTTTTAGGTATTCAGAGCTGGTACAACCACTGCTTTTCACCTTTGTCTCACAGAGAGGCTGGCGTGCCTGGCTGAGACCCCCAGGGACATCTCGGTGTCCCACATGTGGCCATCAACCATCACCAGCTTGCAGCCAGCGCTGCCTTGGTTTTAAACACAGCAATTTTGACTTCAGTGGTTGCTTCCCAGCCATGACTGAGCACCAGACACCCCCAGGCCAGGGGGTTTGCACCCAAAAATGAGCTGCCACGTGGCATCAGGGCCATCAGGGCCACCAGCAGCCTCCGATGCCAGACGCTACAAACAAGGTAGCGTGGGACAGTCCCTGCGCCGTCCCCACGGCTCAGGCGGCTCCTGGGAGGGCTGTGGGCATTGCCAGGCACACGCGTCCCCAGTACAACACCCCGAGCTGTGCTCACACCTCTGCCCCCATGCCACGGAGAGGACAGCTCGGCGGCTTCTGTCCCCTCTGCGTGGGGTGTCCCGTGCCCAGGCAGCCTCTCCCGGGAGCAGCCATGAACAGCCCTTAGCACTGCTGCGCTCGCAACATCCTCTAACGCATGGGCTTAATGCAAACGGGTGTTGACACGACTTTCCTTTACATGAAGGAAATCACCTTTGCAATATATTTAAGGCCTGGGCTTTGCTCGGAGCTGGACCATGAGATTTGGCCGTGGTCCATGCCCACACACCGACCTGCCAGGCAGGAGCTCGCCCCACGTGCGATGCAGGATGTGCTCCCATCTCAGCCTGGACCCACAGGTGATATTTTGTGGAAAAACTTGGGCTGACGAGCACAGACCGGAGCTATCGAAATGCCTGCATTTTCACGGATACGGCCCCTGCGGCTGCAATGCACCCACAGCCATTTCCCGCTGCTCTCGGCTTGGCTCCCTTCCACAGCCAGGTATTCTCCTACGTGCTGAAATAACCTGAAAGAGCCTCAAGTACTTTTTCATTTCCACTTATAACCATTTGCATGATGACAGTCGTCAGATAATAAAGACCGCGGCCCAAGCGCTGCTCTCGGAAAAGGCACCGCAGCTCCCGCTGAGAGTAATTCAACCCGCAGGTTTGTCTTTATGCGAGCCGGGGCGACTGAGAGTCATTTGGAAAAGATAATCAAAAATCATCGTATAAAATCATGGATGTAATTTGTAGCAAAGAATCCGTTTTGGCTTACCCATAATTTCACATGATCAGGCAAAAGGAGACATACATCCTATTTACGGCTTCTAGGAAATTTCTACTTGCCCAATTCATCTGAAACATATGGACTTCATTTTCTCTCACACCTGGCCATATATATTTGTTATGAAAGGTTCATGACTCTCCGGGTTATGCGACCTATTCCCAAGACGATTAGAGTTAAATGTGTTTCCTGCTCTCCCAAATTCCATATAAACCAAATAAACCAATCCATAGATCCCCGGTGTAATATCCTGAGCCTACAAATACGTACGTGCAATAAGTCAGGGAGGAGGGAAAATCATATTGCTGCTTTCCATTAACTACCAGCTGCAAGGGGAAGGTAATGAGAAAAAGAAAAATCCTGGTAATTCAGGGAACGATACAGCCAGATATGTGGATTTTGTCTCACTCAGCTGCGCTCAGTGAAAGCGCTAAAATGTATTTGTGCGTCTCTCCCTGTGACACAGCTATCGCCCAGTCTGGCCTCGCGCTCGGAGCCAGCTCTGCCGTGCCAGCTGGATGGACACGCAGGGATGGCGGCTGGGACGGACACCTTCAGATCAATGCCAATGTCATGCCCATCGACGCCTGGGCTCCGACAATGAACACTCACGCTCAGGCCCTAAAACCGGCTTTCAGCCCTCGATGGGGACAATTCTCTGAAGTCAGAGCTGATGCGATTGCGCTGTGCGGGAGGGAGACGCTTTTAGAGCGTCAGCAAATGGTGACGATGCTCTCGAGCACGCCAAAATGCATCGGGGTGTCCAGGCATAATGTCTTTGCATACATAATAATATATGCAATGATGATGATGATGATGATGATGATAGAAGAAGAAATGATTATATATATGCACATATACACAGCTATAGTGGCACACAGCCCAATGGCATAAAGGACCCAAGCAGGGCTGGTGACCCCCATGGCTGCCGCTCCTGGGCCACACGATGACAGCAGTGGTGCTGGAAGCAGCAGAGCTGCGACTGCCTCCTTCCCCCCAGAGACCTCTTTGGCTCAGGACATGACCCAAGAGTGATTTGTTTGGTCCACAATACTGTATTTATGCAATTGCTGATGTTTTTAAAATTGAGGGCATTGAGATCCATCTGTTCTTATACACCCCATACGCAGAAGAAAATGAAACGTCGTTGGCCTGGGGTTGTGGTGGTCTGTGCAGGTCCCACTCATGGGCTTCGTGGTGGCCACGTCTACCCTGGGGTGAGCCCACAGATGTGGCCTCAGCACAGGGCTGAGGAAAAACCCAGCTGGGGCTGACAAAACCTTTTTGCTTGGCCAGATCTCGCTATGCATGCTTGAAACAGCTCATTCGGCTGCACGTGTAACACTTGGGAATGACTTTGGGGGTTTGGGAATCAAATAAAAACTCTTGTAGAGGTTGCTCCAGCGTGGGACGTCACCCTGCGTGCAGCCCCGTGCAAAGGGGATGTTGGGGCGGACTGCTGCGGCAGAAATCCCCCAAGTTGAGGTTTCCATGGCAGTGGTACCGCAGGCTCAGAGGGCATCGGGGGAGGATGGAGCGGTCCTTGATGCTGCGGACAACTGCACCCCCCATGCTGCACGCATCCTGCGGTTTCAGGGACGAGATGGTCCGTGCATCGGCGTACGGCCGTGTGCTGCATCCCGATGGCCCTGACCTTTCCAGGGGCTGGGAAGCAAAGTCGTCTCCTCTTGCAAGCAGCGGCTGGCATTTACAGCTGTGGTCTATATGCCCCATAAATACAGCGCTCTGCTTTTCATCCCAGCTGCTATCCCTAACCCTCCGCACACCGGTCTCCTCAGAGCACGCTGCCCCTAGTCTGCTGATCCCAAGTCATACGGGGACAAAAATCAACCCCAATAAAGAAAACGTGGCCTTAGGGAGGGAGGAAAGAACAGGGATCAGCCCAGCACTGTAAAACTCACCCCTCCTTTCCCTTGAGAGGTTTTTTTTCCCTTTGAGGAACTGAAACGAGAGCCGGAGGTTGTGCAACGACTCGGTGCTGATGTAGCGGTAAAAAATACCAAGCGAATCGCTTCCAAAAGAGTTTAGTTGGATGTCATTATTTCCTGTTGGTAGACAGAAGGAGAGTGGGAAAAAACTCCTGTTTCGGGAGCCAAGCGCTGCAGAGGAGAGCGATTAGCAGATGGCATGGAAATTAGCTCATTCTTATTAATTTGCCAGGCCTTTACCAGTTCATGAATTGCCCTTTGAAAGTTGAAAAGCAGCGTGCGCATATGTACAAAAGAGGGCTTCTTTTGGCAAATCATCTAATTAATAGCTCTGCCACCCACTGCATGAATGGAAGCCGTCCCCACCTGCCTCGGCACGGCCCTGCACCCGGATTTGGGGGCGAGCCGGCGCCGGCCCCAGCTGGGATAATGCAGCGCCTATTGCGGGATGCTGCTCAATAGGAAACCTCCGCCACTGGTGCTTATTAATGTGCTAATGTTTTGTTTGAAGAAGTTAATGCTGGAAAAGGTCTTTTTGTTTTTTGCAGGGGGGTTCTGTGAAAGCAATTGAACCAGCTGTGTAACAGTACTGCATATATATACCTACTGAAAAGTTAATTTAAGACAAACCATACTTCAGTGCACTAAAACCTCTCCTCCATCCTCTTTAAAATTGGATTTAGTCTTGCCTAGACCGTGCTTCCCAACGGGATGTCCACATCCTTTTCTTTCTTCCCTGAACGTCGCTGCCCTGTGGAGCCAAGAGGAGAACTCGGGCTGGTGAAGCAAAGGCTGAACATTTAAATTTATAGTGAATTCATTACCTTGAGTTGGAGCTGCAATTTGACTTTTCTCCCAGCTGCTCTGTGTAAAAGCTGCCATAAATCACAGGGAAAATACTACTACTACTACTAATAATAGTAGTAGTAGTAGTAGTAATGGTGGTAGTAGTAGTAGTAGTAATAGTAATAGTAGTAGTAGTAGTTGTTGTTGTTGTTGTAGTAGTAGTAGTAGTAGTAATAATAATAATAATAATAATAATAATAATGTTTCCAAATAATTGATAACACAAATCATAGATCTGTAGGTTTTAAAGGGACATCAAAATGTTGGGTGGTTTCTGCATGGGACCAGGTCACATAAAAACCACCCCCCTGTAGTTCTGCACTATCCCAGCTCGGCCGCAGAATTCGGTCCATTTTTCCATCCTTACCAGGAGCCTCAAGCAGTAAGACAACACCATTTGAGAATTAACCCCCCCAGCCATCCACACCATGTACGCGGGCCTGATTGCTGCCGATTAAAGCCATCCGCGGAGGAGATCCCACGTATGGCTGCTTTCCAGTGGGAGGAAAGCAATAGTTGTCATCAGCAAGAGTGGCAGCGCTGCAAGCCACTGGGAGGGCTGTAAGTGACACTGTCGCTGTCGTTGTCACGTTAAACCCACAGCCTCATAGCTAGAGACAGGGCTAATTGCCTGAGCACGTCGCCGCGTGTCAAAACTCCTAATTGATTTCCTCCTCATTAACGCCGCGATACTGCTCCGGGGCTGTATTTCAGCACGCGTGCGCACACCGCGCTCCGGATCTGCCTGGGGTAAAACACTTGAAAGTCTGTGCATGTAAAGCCAGCGAAATGAGTCGCGGGAAGCTCATTAGGAAACTCACATAAATAAACTGTCGAAGCACAACATGCTTTGGAGTTCAACTCATCGGTTACCCTGGGTGCTGCAGTAGGTTTAGTTAGAATCACAGAATCATTAAGGTTGGAAAAGACCTCTAGGATCATCCAGTCCAACCATCAACCCAACACCACCATGCCTACTCAACCACGTCCCAAAGTGCCACATCTACACGATTTTTGCATGCCTCCAGGGATGGGGACTCCACCACTTCCCTGGGCAGCCTGTTCCAATGCTTGACAACCCTCTCCGTGAAGAAGTTTTTCCTAATTTCCAATCTAAACCTCCCCTGGCACAACTTGAGGCCATTGCCTCTCGTCCTATCGCTTGTTCCTTGGGAGAAGAGACCGACCCCCACCTCCCTGCACCCTCCTCTCAGGCAGTTGTAGAGGGCGATGAGGTCTCCCCTCAGCCTCCTCTTCTCCAGGCTGAACAACCCCAGGTCCCTCAGCCGCTCCTCACAGCACTTGTGCTCCAGACCCTTCCCCAGCTTCGTTGCCCTTCTCTGGACACGCTCCAGCACCTCCATGTCCTTCTTGGAGTGAGGGGCCCAAAACTGAACACAGCACTCGAGGTGAGGCATCACCAGTGCCCAGTACAGGGGCATGGAGTTAATTCCTAGGAGTTAATGCCCTGTGCAATGGTATTGCCTTCATTTGGGGGTTAGATGCCACTCCATGAAGTTACGACCACATGCCCATTTTTGCTGCTGGAGCATCTCGGATGCGGACCAGCGTCACTCCTCCACAGCTCACCAGGGAGCAGAGAAATTTTTGGTCCATGTCACAGCGGAGGGCACGCTCGCTTCGGCGCCCGGCAGAGGAAGATGCACAGGAGAAGTCTCCAGCTTTAAGGATTTATGCATGTGGACGAAGGAACTGGCACCCTCTGTTAGCGTGCCCGTTTGGTACCCTCCAATTATCCAACGTGGGATTTGATCGCTTTGATTTAGAAACCCGCGTGGAGTCCTTAGAAGAAGCTGCCTATCAGAGAAGTATCGTTGCAGCCTGATGGGGACGAGGGGCTGAACGGTTACATGTCATTCTCCAGACGGAAATCCTCAGAGAAGCTACAATGAGCTTTGTAATTGGAGTTAATTAACACGTTTGCAAATTGGACTTTATTTAAGACCAGCTGCTGAGGAAAAAAGTCTATAAGCCCATAAAATATTAATTAGCACAAGTGTCTCATCTGCTACCACCAGTTTCTGCGCGGATGGGCGTTCGGCGAAGGCAGCTTTGTCTCCCTGGATAAAGAGCTAAAAAGCAAGACCTTGAAATAAATAAATGCCAGATCTCAACCCTTCATCGCAGAGCCCCCGCACGCACGTGCCGCAGACGCAGGGAAAAAGCCTTGCACCCTGCAAACGTAACCCAGCGCTTTGGAAAAGCAGTATAATAAACTCGTAAGTACTAGAGATACTATCTTGGTAGGAATAAAAGGCAAGGTTCAATGCACGTACGTTAACCCGTGCTGTGGGAGAGCACGATGGTCAAATGATGCTGGCTCTGGTCCCGTTCCTGGGGAGTTTTTTTTTTCCTTTTAGCTTTCCCATACGGTGTGACTTACATGGGACCCTGGCTATTGAAGAGGGAGGGTAAATTCTAGACTACGAGGCAGTATTTTTGTTAAGGTGCACTGTCTACGCACTTAGATTAAATATTCCTTTTCTCCATCTAGAAATTCGGGTTATTCATAAATCTGTAGAATAATGCAAGGCGGCAATGATGGCGCAGCAAAGCCCCCCCTTTCCCCGCAGCAACCCCCTTGCCCTGGGAGTTTTCCTTCTTGTTTCTCTCTGTTGTGTTGGCTATATAAACCTACCCGAGAACTTCCTGACAAATATTATTTAAAACAAGGGGTTTTGCCCAAACTCTCCGCTTTCATGCTTGTGGGATTTTGTGCTGAGGCCGCAGCGGGGCCGGTTCCTGTGCGGCTCCGTTCTGCTCTGACTGAATGAGGTCATGGGCTTCTCCGGGCTATAATGATCTTAAAATTATGTGACAGAAACAAATAGGAAATACTTTAAGTTAAGGCTCTGCAAGTACTTTTATTCAACATAGAGATAGGATTGCTTGGAGTTTATATCTGCTTGCTAAAAATCCCTTTAAGAAGCTTGGCTACGGATAAGAAAACCTGCAAAATCTGGGTTTTTTCTCCCTTTTGTGTGGAGCCTGTATCTGGTGCGCACTCGCTGCTGCTGCTCCCAGCAAATGTCCTTTAGAAGAAGGTACAAAACCAGCCCGGAGTTCGCAGAAGAAAAAAAACTGCAGAAACAAATAGCTGCAGGGAAGGCAAAATGAAATGTGAAAAAATCCACAATTTCAACGGAAATTTTCAAACCGGCTTTGCAGTGAATTCCCTTGAAAATATGTCAGCTCCTTAACGCGTGGAGGCCATCGACCATTCCTGTTGGACTCAGTCAATAGTTTCAGCGAGGAACCAATTTCTTTGTAAAAGGAAAGGCATTTAATTCCAGGATGGTTTAGAGGATGGAGGTTGCTTGCATTGTGGTTATATTTGGGGGTTAGCGTAAATTCAGAAAAGGTTTTAGAGGATTAAAACCGTGCTAAGCTGAAAAACCGTTCCAGATCAACACCAACATGGGGTTTTTTTTCTTTTCTTTTTTTCTTGCCTGATAGTTCCACGAACACTGAGCCATTTTCCTTCAGTCTGCCCCAAACAAGTGACTATGAAGTATGGAAATGCAAAATAGGAAATATCGAACGTGAGACGTGAGATGTGGAATATGAGATGTCCAGTTGTTTGCAGTGATGTTAACCCACGGGTCCGCCATCTCCTGGCATCGCTGTGCTGGGGCTCTGCTTTCCAACGCGAGCTACTCAACTAAGACCTCTGTGTCCCACACTCCTAATTTACCATCCCGTTACAAACTCGCCTTCTGCAGAATATTTCGTTTCAGGACCCCACGGTGTTGTTCAGCAGAAGACAGGACTGGAGACAGTCCGGGGCACCCTGGACGCCTGCGTAAAGTTGGATGCACCCATGGGTCAATGGAAAATGAAGAGAAGAGGCTGCTGAACATTGCATCCCTTGAGGATGATAATTCATCACCTCGAGAGAGCAAATGAAGCACAAGGAGTTTAGGGCACGCACTGATGTATTTGGGAATGTGCTTGAAAGTGGTAAATGGGAGAATGTGGTGTCTCATGGACCAGGAAAACTCTCGTGGTCGGTGGTGGCCACACCAGAGGAGTCACCAGCTGCAGTGCACTTCAAACACCTTCAGGAGCCCAGCCCCTCTAAGGAGCTGTCTGGTCCCAGGAGGAAGAGATCCGGGTCCTCCCAGGACACAGCTCTGCCATCCCTGGCAGAGAGAACCTCCCCAGTGACTCTCACAAGCATCGCCTTCACCGCAGCAGATGACATGATCCGAAGCGACGGCTGTAGTAACGCGCGCTCGACCGGCGAGGTTCGTGCCAGGTGAGACAGAAGAGGAGACACCGGCGCGTACCCCAGGAAGGTGTTGGAGGCGGCGGAGACGGCGCTTGCGTTTCTACAAGGCACAGCAGAATGTCAGAACGGCTCCCAGACAAATTAATGTGATGGGAAAAGTGCATTACAGGTCTGTTACCACTGCCCACGAAAGAGAAAGCATGGGACGCACTGAATGACAGCACCGCAAAATCCAATATCTGCGTTTTCAGAGGGTGAAATTCAAGCCTGAGCTACGGCAGTACCCCATCGAGATAGAAACGGCGTCCATCCTCTTCTCATTTGTATGGCCAGGGGGCTGGCTCTACAATCGCAAGGAAAAAAAAAGATTTCCGAAGATTTAAAGAGGCTTCGGATCAGGCTTTGAATGCCTTTTCATTTTACTCTATTCATATATCAAATAGAGCTCTCTGGTCTGAATAATTGCGTTTTACCTGCTGAAAACATGGTCTGAAAACACGGCAACACTATTTCTTCTGGTGGCACATAAAGCATAAACATTAGGTTTTCTAAAAATAAAAAAATAAACCTCATTTTTCTTTTTAAATATAATTTACACTAGGAACCATTAACTCATAAATCATAGGCACAAATTCAGATAGAATTGAAACGCTACACTCAGCAGCGGGCAAATTACACCCGGGCCACTCCATCACCAAGTGCTCCTTCCAAGGACGTTATTGGAAATATGTTCCTCATCAGGGGAGTTAATAAAAAAAAAAAAAAGAAAAGCAAAGACGGAGCCTGAGAGCGGTGTGGAAGGAGACCCCCAGCGCCCCAGCAAAGTCCGGCGAAGTCCCTGCAACGAAGGTAGGGCTGGATTCAGCTTGCTCCTCCTTGGCTGGCCTCTTTGCCATGGGATGGTGGTCCAAGCGCACGAGCTCGGGTAGCAAATCCCTGCCTCCCATCACGGCTGCTCACCCCATTTCTCTGCCCAGCTTTGCTTGAAAGCCGCTGGCATCATTAACGTTCATGAACACCAATTTAATAAATTCCCATTAATTCCTTTACACCTCTGAAGTCGCTAGCTCTTCAAACATCGTAATCCCGTGGGTAGGCGGCTGTCCCGCTCTTCACCCGCACTTCATGCAACGGGGCCTCGGACCCGCTCGGGGACATGGGTGGCCCTGCAATCCTCCAAGGAACCCATCCCAGCTGCACACATCTGTCACGCGCCGAGTTGCTGGGTCGCTCGGTGCAAAACCAGTGACAAATCATACACATACAATTAGATATATTTTCCTCCTGGTTCAGCCGTTTGTGTGAGGGCCTTCAAAACACGGTTTTGAGGAGAAGAAAGAGGAAAGCACCAATATTTAGCACCTCTAGAGCAGCTGTTGGCACTTGCTAGTCACGCAGACCTCGTCCTGTGCGGTACAGTGCTGCACGGACGTGGCTGCGGCTCTGCAGCGGCAGCCTCCAGCTGTCCTTCGGTTTGGGAAAGGAGCCTCAGAAATAAGGATTTAACAGCTTTACCAAGTACCTGCTTCCTCTCAAATGCAATATTTCCCTTTAGGTCCTTATCTCCCAGCAAGTATTTAATAGCTGGTCTTTATCAGGTGGGGCATCTCTGGCTTACGCTCCAACCATCCAGCTCCTTTCTGCTCAAAACCTACTGTTTTCAGATACAGGATAATTACGTGCATGAGGTTTTTTTTCCCCTTTCGATCTTACAATGTGACTAATCCAGCGAAAAGGGATGTATCTCAGAGGATGTGTCAGCTGCGGAAACAAAAACCAGATGTGGTTCAAAGAGGGTGAAGGGGAACCTTGAAATACTTTCTGCTTGTTCGACACCCGGCTGCACCCTGCCGCCCAACCCCACCACCCAAAGCTGCGGGCGGGCAAAAGTTGACAGGTTTGGGGAATTTCTTTACAGCCCCAAGACTGGTAAAAACCTCCTAGCTGGAGGTGTGAGATACCCGAGGTTTTGCCAAACAAGGCGTATAAAGTGCATTGCATATTCCCCGTTTCCTTTTCTTTGCATTTTCTGCAGTATTTAGGGCCTCCGGGGTAGGGGTTCCTCTTCCCGGTATAGGCGGTGGTTCTGCACTGAGGAAGGAAGATATTTCTGGTTATTTGTGGTTTCTGTATGTTCGTGTTGCTAGGGTGGATGGCGGTGCTGGTACGTGGTGCGGGCAGCTGGGCATCCCTCGCCCAGCCTAGCGCAGGGAAAAGACTGCTGCAACACACAGCCCCGGCACAGCCTCGCGGCTCACGAGCGACATAAAAAAGCCTCATTAAAGCCGTGAAAAACTCCCAGCACAAAAAGGAGGAATGTCCCCATCGCACTAACGATGTTTTCCTTCTGGCCGGCAGCAGACATGGGCTGCGTTTGCTTTGGGGCTGTAAAACTCTGCTCTCCGTGGCCGTCGGGGAGGGGGGATTTACAGCACGGTGCCCTTCCCCTCCGCACTCACAGCAAATAACAACCATATGGGGTTGGGGTTTGGTTTTTTTAATGCCTTGCTCTGTTACACCCACACACAGCCATGAATAATGCAGCTGTGCAATGCGTGCAGCACGCGCTCCCAGATACTATAGATTGCTTATAGGCCAGATACTATAGATTGTTTATACACCAGCCAGGGTTGTTTTTGAACCCGACCTAGACGAATAAATGAGGGTGTTTCGGAGCACCCACCACTCAAGTGGGCTCGGAAACATCAGCCCATTGCTGCCATTTTCGCCAGCTATAAAAAGTCTGGTGTGTACGACACAACGTGCACAAAGGTTAGGGGTTTTTTCCCCAAAATAAAGGTGAAATGAGGTGGTTAGGTGACGCCAGTGTAAGTGTATGCTGGTGCTGCGTTGGGACCATGGAGAGCAAAGCCACGTAAAGCCTGTCGGAAAAGAAATGCTGCAAAAACCAGAAAGCTACTTTGTTTTTACACCAAGAAACCGCTCGCAAACACACTGAGATGTGAATAGTGGGGATAAAAAAAATGCTGGGACGGGTGCGTAGCTCATGACGTCTCATTCAAATCCGGTGGCTGTTTGTATGAGTGCTTGACAATATCATAACCAGGGTTTAAGTGGGAATTTCATGGAAGGTAGAGCGACGAGAGAGCAAGCAACCACGGCTGGTAGGGCAGCGGGTGTGCTCAGTGTGACGAACCTGGTCCATTTGCCCATAGAATCGTAGAATCATTAAGGTTGGAAAAGACCTCTAAGATCATCCAGTCCAACCGTCAACCCAATACCACCATGCCTACTAAACCATGTCCCAAAGCGCCACGTCTGCACATTTTTTGAACACCTCCAGGGATGGGGACTCCACCACTCCCCTGGGCAGCCTGTTCCAGTGCTTGACAACCCTCTCCATGAAGAAGTTTTTCCTAATATCCAATCTAAACCTCCCCTGGCACAACTTGAGGCCATTGCCTCTCGTCCTATCACTTGTTACTTGGGAGAAGAGACCAACCCCCACCTCACCACAACCTCCTCTCAGGCAGTTGTAGAGGGCGATGAGGTCTCCCCTCAGCCTCCTCTTCTCCAGGCTGAACAACCCCAGTTCCATGACGCAGGGAAACCCAGCTCACTGAATATGAGAAAGCAGCAGACAAGTTAAGGGGAGAAGAAAGGAGACTGTGGGAGCAATGGATGAATGAGCCCGCGACCTCTGCTCAGGGGATGCTCCAAGCTGGTGACCGAAGCCACTGGAGAGATGTTCATTGGCACTACAAGACCTTGGATCTGCTTTACCTTAATGTGGCCGGTCTGGTTTTTCATCGCTTCACGTGCAGAGGTCCAAGGCTTTCCATAACTAGCTTGGCCACGTGCAGAGCCATCTCCACCCCCTGGAGGTTCATGAGACGTCGGTCCCCGCATCGGGAGCCTGCAAGCAGCCAGTGGGCAGTCCCTGGGCACATTTATTAGACCCGAGACAGAACCTGCTCGTCCCACTTCTACTGCAATGATTGATGATAATGGGGGCAAAACCGTCACCCAACAATAAAAACAACTCCTGAGGCAAACGGAGTCTAGCAAGTCTGTGCACATCTTGAGGATCGGCCAAAATCGCATTATAACATTAAACATTGCATTCGACAAGAGCTGAATTAGATCAGACTAAACAAAAAGGATCTTAGGAGGGTTTTTCCTCCAGCTCTTCCAGCACAGCTTGTTTCCTGCCTGATGGTGTTGTAGGCCCCAATCCTTTACACTTGTGCATGAAGCTTGACTTTGAATACCCGTTGAAGGATATTCCACAGCGATGAAAAAATCCAGCATATTTTTAATGCCGAGACTGAAGTCTTGCACAAACCTTCACTTCAGCGCTCAGCATGAACTTTTCCAGAAGCCTGGTGGGGATTGCATCACGGCGGTGACGACTGCGTCGTCACCACCCCTGCAACAGCAGCCGTCTTTTGTGCTTGCAGCGACCAGCTTCCCATCCTCCTGCTCAAACGTTAATGACTTTGTCTCTCCTTCACTGAGCAAAATTGCCAGTAATGGGCATTGAAGTTATTCATTGCGTGGCTGCTAAAACTGGCTCACGGGCTCGATAACGAGCAAGAGGGCTGAACCTTTTGCTGTTGCGCTGGTCAGAAGAGGCGGCACTACAGGAATAAGCCGTATTTGACCTGGTTTGTCTCCCCAAAGACACACACCCATCTGTATTTGGTGCAGTGCCTGGGGTTGCCGTCTTTGCCATCACTACCATCTGTCCGGACGCGATTAATCCCATTTTCCTAATGCTGCTGGGCTGAGGCTCACGCAGGACGGACCCTGCGACAAGGGATGAGGATGGGGAGCCTGGGATGGCTCTTTCCCTCCCATCCCATCCCGCTCGCTCACCTCCCCGCCACGTGATGCTCCCAAAGCAGCAGCAGATGGTCTGAAAAATAACACCACAGAAAGCCATGATGGTATCTAACCCTTGCTCACCTCGTTCTCCATCAGCTTCTCTCCTAGGCCTCACGTCCCTAATTCAACATATTTCCGCTCCTCGTCTGTATTTTAGCAAACATTAAAAATACCAAGGATGTCTTCAGAGGGAGGAGGGGGAACATGAACCGGTGTTTCCTGCAACATGGGGAAGTTTGCTGACCATCGCACCACTGGTTTGCAGGAGCCTTCTCTTCCCCACAAACGTTGCTTCTTCCTCGCCGCCGCCTTCTGTTGCCCCCAAAAAGGAAACATCAGCGTTGCTATGGGACAAATGCGGTATTGCATTCAGAATGGACTGCCAAAAGACAGCCCTCAAAGTGAGAAATGACCCACCAGGCCTCTTCCGAAGACCGTATGAGGCTTTTGCACCCCGCAAAAGCTCTTTGCCGCTGCGCCAGAAAAGCGAACCAGAAACAGCCTGTGCCGTTGCTGGGCTGATGAGCACGGGCACATCCTTCCTCTTGCCCGGGCCGGGCCTGCTCTACCATCTGCTTGACCACAGCGTTTGTCATTTGAATGAAATAAATGTGGTAATGATAAATGCTCGTGCTTTTCCAGCAGCCAACTTCCAGCCAGGCTGGGGTCCTCCCTGCCTCCATCCTGCGACACAGGGCTTCGGTGTTTTGGGAGCAGGCGTTGCCCTGGGAGTAAAAGGCATTTATTTTCCCTCCCCTCGTCCCTTCAGTGCCTTCACCCTCGTGGTCTCGTTGCTCTCCATCAGCCCTTCCCTCTCCCTCCCCTTCTCCAGCCTCTCCTCCTGCCCCCGGCGCCTGCCACCATACTGCACCTTAACACGTGCGGAGCAGAGCTGTTGCTGGTGGGTGGGTGGGGGGGAGTCTGGTCCTGCTGTTGCCTACAAAGCATCTCTGTAGCATCACTTCTCCTCCCTCCTCGGTTGTAACAAAGAAAATCAGAATCTCAAAATCCTTGTGAGCCAACGCTTCCAGCCATGTTTTGCTCAGCCCACGTAGACATCGCATCACAAGAGTCGCAGATATTTTGATTCAAACTTTAACCTTTCTGTGTGCAGACTGCGGCGGATGAGAGACCTCAAAACAGCGCAGTTTTCACTGATGCCTCTAACCCCCAGGGTCTGTAAGGACTTACTGATAAATGCGGACCAGTCATGTTTTGATAAATGCAATTCTGGTCCCGCTAACTGGGGACAAGGGGGAATTCCCCCGGGAGGACAGCGATGCACACGCGTGTGCCGTGTGGATGTTGGCCCTTCTTTGGCAACATGCAGCCTGGGCTGTGGCGGAGGACAGGCTGGTGGAGTAGGTGGTCTGGAGTTTCATAGAATCACAGAAGGGTTTGGGTTGGAAGGGACCTGTAGAGGCCATCCAGTCCAACCCCCCTGCAGCGAGCAGGGACATCTTTAACCAGATCAGGTTGCTCACAGCCCCGTCCAACCTGACCTGGAATGTTTCCAGGGATGGGGCCTCCACCACCTCTCTGGGCAACCTGTGCCAGTGCTTCACCACCCTCAGGGTAAAACATTTCTTCCTTCTATCCAGCCTAAATCTCCCCTCCTTTAGTTTAAAACCATCACCCCTTGTCCTGTCACCACAGGCCTTGCTAAAAAGCCTGTCCCCATCTTTCCTCGAGGCCCCCTTGAAGCACTGAAAGGCCGCACTAAGGTCTCCCCGCAGCCTTCTCTTCTCCAGGCTGAACAGCCCCAACAACAGTTTGTATGAGACCTTGCACAAACTTTTTAATCCTTATGTCTTTATAGCGAACAACAGACCTCTCTCGGCGGTAATTGCGTGCATTTCCAGAATTTATCTCTATTGGATTGCCTTTGGCATCTAGTCCCATAAAAATCGCCTCTTTGGTGAATGGATGTCATATGTCTTGAGGCGCTGGAGGGGTTAATGTAATGTGTAACCAATGTAAGATATATTTAATGATCTCTGAAATTGCTTCTGTGAAGCATCCACATAACTGCCACAACTCGATTTACTACAGATCCTGCAAATAACAAATGTAATTACTTTGGAATCAGCATAATATTAGGTCAGACGGGCTTATATTCCCCCAGTTTGCTGGAAACTTAATACAAATCTGAACCAAGCATCTATCTCCAGTCGTATTCCCTGGCTGTGCTCTCAGAAACAACATCCAACACGACTCCTCTGGAAAAATGCTTAAAAGCCAGAACGCTGTAATATTCATTTTTGCCTTATTATGGGCCCGTCGCTAAGCCAGGAGACTGCGCGTTTGCATCATCAGGTTAAAGCCTTAAACTGTCGATGCTGGTTTCGCCGCGTTAGTCATGTTTAGCAGCGCAGTCGAAGGCTGTTTCGTTGTTCTCAGTCCTTGACGTTCCTCGCTGTGCCTCCTGAAGGACAACCAGATGAAGGACATAAAAAATACCGCATGATGGGAACGCTGACGCCCGTGGCATCTCGGCTCCACTGCTCTGTGCAAAAGCGCTTTCATGTTGGTTTGACTCCTGGTTAATTCAAGCCAGGTTTGGGTCGTCAGTGATCGTCGTGGCCACAGAGTTGGCTGGGGAAGCCTGGATTTTGGGGGCATCTCCCCTTCCCATTTCCCTTGGCAATCCAAGGTTTGAATACTTTCCCAGCTCAGAGGCTGCCAGTGCCGGTCTGTTTAAGCGGGGACGGTCACCCCCTGTGTGTGTGGTGGTGATGGCAGTAGGTGGACCCTGGAGGGGAAGATCCTCTGAACACTGGAAAGCTGGATCTGCCTGGTGGCTAGAGGGATAACTGTTGGATAACGTACATATTTAAATCTTCCTGAGAAGATTCACCTTGCCATAAGGCAGAGCATTTCTGCTAGCCGGGTGTTCCCGTGCGCTTGGCTGGCTGGCAGGTCACACATCGTCCTCCTTTTGAAGGTCATGCAGGGAAAACTCACTTTAAACATCTAGGGAGACGAGAAAAGAGCTCCATTCCTGTATACTGAGCTGCTTCATGCACCCGGGGTGCCTCTGAGACATCTGGTTTTATGATAAGCACCACGTGCACGACAGCAGGTGATGCCTGTGTCCCGGTGTTACCGGTGCTACCGGTGCTGGATACGGTCCCTCCCAGTGCACTTCCCCGCACCGACCGAAGCTTCAACGTGGATTTGCCTGCACCTGGGGAGACGCCTTCACCCCACACGTGACACCACAGTCCTACAGTGGCCAGCGAGGACATCCCTGCTGCCAGCATCACCCCCGCCTTCCTCTGTCAACAGTAATTCCCTAAAGTCACTCCTCTCCCGGGCACAACTGACGCCTTCTAATTTTCAGCTAGGAACAAAGGTTTTACGCCTAAATGATAAACCTCCCAAAATAAAGGCACCGGGCCCAGAGCCACGCGCGCAGCGGCACGGTGACAAGCGAGATAAAGCAGACAAAGGCGCGGGGAAGCACTCGTGTTGCAGTGCTAATAAATAAGGCTCTCCACGGTCTCTCAAGTGGAGAAACATGCTGGTCGGTTCAATAAAACAGGCTATAACAAGAGATTTATATAGAATATATTGGATTTATTCATTGAGGATTGCGTATCTCTCTGCGCGGTGACATTTTTTTCTGCACCGGGTCCTTCCCCACCAGCAGCTGCTTATCGCTGGGTGCGTTTGTGTAGTAGACGGGGGCTCAGGCGTTCAGATCGCACTCACAGCCATATTGATTGCAGGCACATCACAGGCATACAGATGTGTGTGGCTTTTCTGCCTCCGGCAACGTAGCTCCAAAATCCCCAAGCCAGATAGTCTTCAAATACGTTGCAAAATAAATGGCGAAATAGCAATTCTTGGCAGTAAACACTCAGCTGAATGCAGCAGGCGGCCTCTCCCGCCCCGGCCACCACTTCCAGGGGCCCCTTTTGCTCAGGAGCTACACCAAAATATTTCTATAGTAGGCAAAAATGCGGGATTAAATTGCTCAGAATACGATTTAGACTAAAGGTGGCTTAAAACATAATTTTAGGACGTTTGTTGCAGCCCTATAACCTGAACACGGGTTATTTGAAGCTCATTTGGTTGCACAGAGTCTGCACGTGGAGGTGAACGGCCCTCGCACAAGGTCTGACACACACACACACACGTATAGGTAGGGCTCTGTACGTATATAATGTGTGTACGTACACACACCAGCGGCTCCCTGGGTCAGGGTAGATGCCCCCAGCGTCTCTCCCACAGCCCCGGCGAGGCCACGGGGGCCGATGGGGTCGGTGCCGTCCCCCCTCTCTGCCTGCCAGCCCCGTGCAATGTGCCCTAATAACGACCCAAATTAGTCCAAATTCAGTGAATTCTCATTATAGACATGGAAAGGTATTTGTTTTCTTTTCTTCTATAAAGGGCAAGCAAATGCTTTGCAAGTACTGCGATCATTACAGCCCCAAATTCCTTTTTGTAACATAACTTTCCAAATTTTTTATTATTACTATTATTATTATTATTATTATTATTATTACTCAAAATAATTTGACCAGAATACCAAGCTGGTACCCGCTGAAGGCCTCACTGCCTGTATCAAAGGCACGGGCTTAGGTTTAATCCACTTCAACCAAAGGCGCTTTTTCACAGTAATCCGGTAACCAAAGAGGTCGTTATCAGTGAAATTTGGCTTTGCTTCTCCTCTTTATCACCAGATTACACTTAGCGAAACCCTAACAGATTTGAGACGACCAAAATCTCATAAAGAAAAAGGAGACTGGGTCAGGAGGGCAAAGGGACGGTATTTGTGTATCGTGCAAAGAGCGTAGCGCCGGATCGCTCTGCATAAAGAGAAGGATGCGGCGGCATCGTAATGTAAAATGCATTAAGCTGTCAAAATGAAGATCCTGTCTTCAATCACGCCAAGTCCCCCAGGCCTCCATGTTAAATATTGCATCAAGACATTTCCTGTCTGGCATTAAAAAAAAAAAAAAAGGAAGAAACAAAAGGCAAAAAGGTGCCTTCGCCCTCAGAGCGCGGGGCTGTCCCCAGCGCCAGCGTCACCTCCCGGGGTGACCCGGGGACTCGCTTTTTGAAAGATTTCTCTTGTTTTTCTCCCATAAATGCAGTCGGTCAGTTAGGAATCTTCCCAGGAAAACCTGCCGTTCTGCTCCGGGTGGGTTTGAGCTTTCCTGAGGCCCCCCTGTGCCTGCAGACAGCCCCTGCTTTGCATCTAACCGGCCACCAAATCCTCTCACCTTGAATAAGCCCATTACCGAAAGGCCTTCTCCCTTCTTCCCTCAGGCCTGCCTACCTGGGGGTGCTCGGAGAACTTAATCTGCATTAATTTCTAAAATGGATTAGTTAAACCTCATTAAATCGCTATGTAGACAGCCTTTTTCAGAATTAAGGTGGCCTTAATTTAATTTACTCCGGAGCTTAATTGACTTCAATCAGCTCCTCGTGCACCTCGCAGGGACAGCCCCAAGCAGCGGCGGTGAGAAAGGCGGCACCGAGCCGTAAGCTCCCCATCGTCGGCAGGGTGGGTGCTCGGGGACGGCCACCCCGGCCCCAGCCCCGCCACCCTGCTCCTCCCCACGGCACTGCGGCCATCCCGGCCCAAAAAGGGGGCAAGGCACGACAGAAAGCGTTTGAGCACTAGGTGCTTCTTAGGCTTGAAAGTTTTCTGCGAAGGGCTTTGCCTTCCTTCAGCCTGCGGTCCCCGCCCGAGCCCGGGTGATGAGAGGAAGAACCACAAAACCCATTTTCTACCAGGCTGCTGGCAAGCAGCGTGAATAACTTAACCACCCCTTTGTAAACACTTCACAGCTTCCTTCATAAAAAATACCAGCACATTCCGCTGAAGAAGCAATTTCAAGTTACGGATTGCAGTCTTTCCTCCTCTGCTTTGATGGCTGCCTATGAACTCGTGTCCTATCATCTCCAGCCCGGCTGGTTTGGTGCAATAGAGCCTCAAATCTCGTCCGTACTAACCCGTACGGCAGCGTCCGAGCGCGTCAGCGCTTCTCTCTAACTCGTGCTCATTCACCAATGTGGATAACGTCCAAAGCGGGACTGCCAAGGACCCCAGCAGTGATTTCGGTTTTCGGGTGTTTCAGAGAGCAGGAGAGAAGTCCCTCCAAACCGTGAGCAGAAGATGTCACATCGAGGACATATATAAATTTGGCTTCGAGAACAAACCTGGCTTCTATGTTTGGGAGGATTTGCTCATCTCAGGCATCTACCAGGAAAGGAGCCGAGGTCGCACACAAAAATGAAATTCTGCTTCATTTACCCCGTGCGCGTTGGGCTACGTGTCGCTGGCAGCAGCCGCAGGAGGAGAGCTGCCCATGTCCAGGTCCAGCCCAGCAGATCAGTGACATTTCTGAAGCCAGGGCAGCACCTCAAGGTCTCCCAGCAGCAGCAGCTCTGTGCAGTTTATTTCCCTGGGACTGGCACCCTCTGCAGCAAAAAGCTCAGGTTTGGGGTTGTTGCTTTGCTGGCCCCGGTTAAATGTGATCCAAACCTTGCACGGCACCGCATACATGGGACCTGGCCATCCATTTGGGAAGAGATATGACCCTCCTCGAGCTGACAGCCATCTCCAGAGAGGTGCCAACCCTGACAGGGAAAATAAGGGCACAAGCATTAAAGAAATCCTACCTCAATATGCTTTCTAGAAAGCAGTAAAAAATGTCACACCCCTCTCTCCTCAAGGCCATAATTTAATTTAGCAACAAAAGCTGGAAGAAAGACAGATGCTTCTCACAAATCCTGACCATCAACAACCCCTTCTCTCCTGATACAACATTTGTATTAAGTTGTAAAGCCCCTGATTAAGGTATCCAGGAGCTATGACACCGCCAGAGATGCTGCACTAAACAGCTCATACAGGAACGGCGTGGAAAAGCAATTACAGGGAAATGCCCGAGCAGCAGAGATTAGCGGCAGCGTTTTGAGCAGCTTTACCTCGCCGTCACCGGGTCCACTTTTAATGAAAGCTACAGCCACGCAGATTAAAGAATAATGTCACAGAAGGGACTGATAAAATTGAAAAGATCCATCAGATTAATTACCAGGCTTAAAGGAGCTTGTCCATTTATTAGAAACAAAAGCCTTGGGCCACTCGCTACTGAGATTATGGTATCTTCCCTTCTCCAATTTTTCCACTTGATCTCGTAAAACCAATTGACGGGGATGGTACAAAGTCAAACCGAAGTTTGCGTGGAGCCCTGCCCGCTGCCCGCTGGGGATGCTCGATGGACGCTTGCCAGCCTGCGCGTTGAGCCCCGGCAAGCTCGTTAGCATCGGCGTTCGTCTTCATCCTTTGTAGGGCACTCGTTGCTTTTTATTGAAGCTTTGCAGACCAGTCCTGGTGGCTTTCCAGTCCTCGCAGAGACCTGCCTGCGCACGTACTATTTGAAATACTGCATCAATATTTATCATAACTTTTGAGAATAAGGAATATCTTCATCTTAAAACACCTACCTCGGTGGGGCGAGATTAAATAAATGCATAAATAGAAGATCTAGGCAGTGAACCTTTTAACCCCACAGCACTGTTGGTTCAGTAGAGGCAAAGGAAGGCAGGCAATATCGGGGCTCCAGACCCTAAACCAGCGATTCTGAATTAAAATCATCCATCAGCTCACCCGAAGCTTTTGAATTCACACATTGCAATTTCCTTTTTGACCATAATAATGAGTAAAATGTTAATAACATAAGCTAAGCTTTGTCATCTTGTCACCTAAGCTTCCCAACGAACCAAAGGGGTTCAACTCCCCGTGTCCCCACAGCATTCTGCATGGTCCAGCTGACTCCTGCGGGGAGCCCGACAGCGTGTCCGTCCCTGCCGGCAATGGGCACCCTACCATGTGTCCCTGGAAACAGGGCACATCGTAGACCAGCCTCCGGGTTGCTCTAAGTTACCCCTGACCTGGAGAAGGCCCCAAAACAGAGCAGAGAGGGACTGAGACTTGGTGGAAGAGGTGGTGCGAGTGATGCACTGCGGCCAACGCGTTTGAAACACAACAGTGGAAACCAGCCGCAAGGAACGCCGACCCCCCAAAAAAAACACTTTTAATGACAATATACAGGTATCGTTTCTGCAGTGGTATTTTATTGATGCTCATCGGAAGGGTGGCATTAATTGGGGGTGGTATATAAATACCCACAGCAGTGGTAACATCCGTGGGCGATGAAGAAGAGCACCCTGCAAGCATGTTTTTAGCCGGGGCCAAGCTCCCGCACAGCATCACCCCACCTGATGGTGCTCTGCGACTCCAGCCAGTTATAAATCATGGAAGCAATCAATGACCCTCAAGCTCTTACCTCAACCTGCGGCCACGGTGGATTATAGATATCCATATGCGTTGCTGTACGGGGCATTTCTATCTTTATATTTAGTGCTTAACACTGGCGGAATCGATTCGCTGTGTATTACTCCAGGGGCATGGGGGAGCAGGGGAGCGGAGGGCTCTGCCTCGCACCATTCCCCAGCCCAGCCCGCGTCCAGGATTGGACATTTCTCCTTGGTAGGAGGGAATTCTCTGTCGGCATTTGGGGTTCGTGTAGCTCGGGGAATGAAAAGAGACTCTGGGTTTCTTGCGTCTCTCCCGGCTGAGCACAAAGCAAGCGCAGTGATACCGGGCTTGCCAATGCTCAAACCCAGGCAGCTCTGGCTTTTTATTAGAGCCTTCCCAAGAAATTCATAGCTTCATTTTTATTACTTACAGGTTTTGCAGCGCCCAGAGTCTGAAAATGGATTTGGCCAGGCAGTGTCCCAGGAGTGTGAGCCGCACGAGGGAGGAGATGGATAAAGCCATCGACAAGATGCGGCGGCTTGTTTGCAGGAGGAACGATTCACCTGCCTCAACATGGCTTTTTTTCAGCTTCATCCCTGCGTTTTAACTCCCACTGACATCGAACCAACCCAAGCTGGATGCTGCCAGTGGGGACATCATCCCTGTCCCCGTGCCCGGTGTCTGTCAACCAGCCCACGGCAGTCTCGGGACAGCGTGCCGGGCGAAGGGACTCTGCTTTTCTCATTTCCTCACATCGCTGGTCCTTTTACAATACAATTTTTACAATTGTTTCAGCAATATTGATAAAATGACATCTTACGGTTTAAAAAATTGAGTAATTGGAAACTGATAGAGCTAGTATGACCACGGGAGTAGGTTTTCTTAAATTTCCTGTAAAACCACCATTCCTCTCCCTGCCGCCGATACCCAGGGACCTGTGTCTGCGCCGCTCGCTTCCTAACGAGCTCATCACCCAGAGCAGCGCTTAGAATCAATTACCACTGTGCATGCAGGAGGTGCTCTGAAACGCTACGCTTTCCTCCACTACCTGTTCTTTAAGCTAATTATTTCTCCTTGTAGATCACGGGTCAGGGAAAACAACATTATTTTATTGGGAAGAAAGTGTTTCCCCTTGCAGACTGTATAAATGCGATTTAAAACATCAGTAAGTTTTCAGCATGCTCTACCTATGCAAGGTTGCAGCGCAGACCAATTACGGGGTTTGTAATTGCTTTGGGTTTCACGGCTCAGTGAAATGATCTGCAAAACATGGCGCGCTGGTGAGCCTGGATGGGTGCTTTGCCTGCAGCTCCCAGACCCTGCTTGAACTCAGCAGCCGCAAATTCGGCTGCTCCCCAGCATCATCTTGCCGCTCCCCATCATTTTGCTGCTCCCCAGCATCTTCCAAACCCGGAGCCGGTAGCCCCTCCAACGTGCAGAGGTGCAAAGGAGAGGTGCTGAACCCCTGCACCCGGATTATTTCCCTAAAGGCTGAGCGCAGCTGGGGCTCCCAGCTGCAATAAATAACATAGATGTGTTTCTCGGGACTGTTCATGCTTACACCGATGCAAGCAGGAATCATAGTTTTAAGCTTCCACTACGCAAACCTTCCATATAATTTGCTAAATTTATCCCAAACACAATAGCGTGTGTATAGAGGGGGGTCTAAGTATGGAAGTCCCTGTTTTAATATAATTGGCCTTTTAGATTAAAAGGCTCCTGTAATAACCTTTTTCGAAGAAGCAGAGAAAGTCATAATTACAGAGCAGTCGCACATGACAGGTAATGCACCAAATTTAGAAAATTAACTCTTCCCTGCGTTTCCCGTGGAGCTCTCCTTGCCCGGCTGCAGAGTCAGGATCAGGCCACTGATATTGGGGGGAAAAAAAAAAAAAGTGCTGTATGAAGAACAAAACAGACGGGGTGACCCAGAGCTTCTTTCCACTGCGGGGTCCTGTGCATCTCCTACGCCCAAGCGCAACTCCAGAAGGGCACCAGAGCAGGACCAGAGGCTGGGCAGCAGCGCCTGTCCGTGACGGCGTCCCAGCAAACCCAGCTGCTCCCAAAGTGGGCTTACTGGTCTTTGGCATGGTTTGGTAGACCTCCTATTGCTAATTCAAATTCACCCAAGGAAATGAGTGAGGAAACATGGTGCAACTTTAAAGACGGTGTTTTCACGAATGCTTCTTAAATCGTTAAGGAGGTGCTCATCTTCTGGGTGTAAAGGGAAGACTTTCACAGCTCCGGGGAAGGGAGGTGTCACCTATCAAAGCCGAGCTCATAATTAGCTGTAGCACAAACAAAATCAAGAGCCTTAACGCTGCAGCGCCAGTGAAGTCGATTTACCTTTAAAATACGTTAAGTGACCCTGTGGTGGTGGTTTCCCCTTGAATACCGAGGTGCTACGCAGCGACCCTGACACTCCCGAAAGCCTAAGCTTAAGGCGCTAATTTCTGGGGAAGGCAAAGGACAAAACCCCTCACTAGCCTACAGCTCATTTTTTAGTAACTCAGTTTTCCCCCCCGCTTCGCCTTGGAAATCAATACTGCTTTTCTGTTGGATTAAGTAGAATATCAACCTGGTCGGGCTGTCTAAGCATTTATTTTTAATATCCTGCCTGTTGCAATACATATATTATACGTGACAGTAATCACCGTGCTCTAAAGGTGAAACCAGCTCAGTGAAACTCCGAGAGGGGTCGGGGGACGGGGCAGACCCGAGCTGGGGGGTTCCTGTGCTTCGTGCACTGCCCCACACTACATCCCATGGCAGCCGACCGTGGTGGGAAGACGTATAGCGCACGGCAAGGAATATAACGGGCTACCGCGAAGGAAATGCTGCAAGGAGAGCTGTTCCTCGCTGCTGTCCCGCTGTGGTTTTTGTTGTAAAACTAATACCACCAGATTTCATCGTAATGACTTAAGGTGCTGAGTGGAGACAGAAACACGTGCTAGTGCTTTGAGAAAGATCCGGGTGAAAAGCTGGCGATGCAGAGAGGTTCTGGGTTTAATTATCCTGGGGTGATAGTGGGTGTCACACCAGACGGGCAGGCAGCGCAGGGCCGGTGCCCCGCCGCCAGCCGTGGATTTGCACCGCGGGAGCCCCGGGCAGCACCACGAAGCAGCATCCATCTCCCGCCAGCACGTCCTCAGCTCAGGTTGTTTGCAAGGACCGACGGCGACATGCCGGCATGTTTCTGCCGTCCCCGCTGTTTCGCCACCCAGATAAATATCCCAAAGGCGCATCCTTTGCCCTCGGTCTTTCGTCCGCCGTTGAAACGCCCGGGATGACATTCCTGACTTGCTGGTCACCGATGCTGTGCCAGATGCTGTCACTCCGCCGTGGGTTTGGAGCTGTGTTTTCACCGTGGCCTCAAACCATTTCTGGCCAGTTAGAGAGAGGATTTTAACACGAGCTGACTGGCTCACATCGGTGAATCGCATCCCTCAAACATTTAACACCGAGCTCGTTCGCATCAGATGGGCACCGCTCACGCTTCTGTTCGCCACCACGCAGAAACGAATCAGAAGGTTAATATTTAAAATTTATCCACTGCAATATCATTTTTTTCTACTTAGCAATATGGTGAAGGCATGCGAGATAGCCATTTCCTCTACACTCCGTTTACTTTTTTTCTATCGTTTTCAGCATTAAAAAAATGGCACCAGTAAATCAGACAATTAATCATCTCAGTCTAGGAAAGGTCCAGTAAATCACCCAAGTTTTATATCTCTATTTTGCTGAACTTATGCCCAAGAGCCTAGAGATTGAGTCCATGTGCTATTAATTTGAAAATAGGCAGTTCACATACTTGTGTAATGACCTCAGCGGCAGTCGCAGCCACGCAGACCCAGGTGCGCCCTGTAAAGAGCTAAAGACATGACTGCGCCGCTCCGACACACGAGGAGATGATGTGTCAAAACAAATGTCAAGATTTGGGATTCATTTCGCCGGGCCCCAGCAACGCCTGGGTTTGATTTATCAGCAGCCCGCTGCAGTGCGTGCTCACATGATTTGCAGGAGACGAAACCAAGGGCAGGGCTCCCACGTGCTGATTTTATATTTCTACTAATTAAAGTGAGAAAACACCTCGTCACACATCCATAGCGTTGGTGTTACTGGCATCTCTGGTTTTCTGTGTACGGCGTGTGTGAGAGCCGGTGCCCCGCCGGGTGCGGACCACCCGCCTTAGCGTGACGTTTTAGGGGACGGAGCCAGTGTGGCACAGGTGACGTTAGAGCAGAACAAGCCAAAGCCACGTCTGCCATCAGCAGCGTGACCCGTGACTCCAGCTGAGCCCCAGTTTGCCCTTTTCTCCCCTCCTGCTTAACGATCCACGCAGAGAAAATCTAATGAGAGAGGGGATGGAGACGAGCGATTGCCAGGGACCCGGCTCCAGCCTCTTCCCCGCGCTGACCTCTTAAGGCCCTGGGATAATAAAGCGCTCATTTCCAGCGCTCACCGCTCCTTGCCCCGGCGCGCTATCGATCGCAGCCCGCTGCCAGCGCCGCCCGGACCAGGAGAGCGTGGAAACCTGCATCCTCGGGCCAGAGCACCGGCTGGCAGGAGCCAGAAGATGCTCGTTGGAGCCTGCGTGGCCTCGTTACTTTTCCGAGCTGTTGCTGGCTGCCAGGAACGGCTGCGGGCACGGGGGTGCCAGGCCACCGTGTAAAATCCACGTGGCTTTGGCTTCGCCTGAAATCCCCAAATAGCATTTGAAGGACTAAAAACAATGAACGGGTAGGGCTTTGCCCTCCTCCTGGCCCCCTTGTTTGTGCATCCCATTTCTCCAGCGCAGCTAACTGTGCTTCTGTGTTTGGGCTTCTACATTTAAAAAGCCGCTCCTGCATTAAAGCATCCTCTTCACTCTATTTTGTCCTCGGATAAAAAATGTGGTGCATCATTAAGGGAGGGTTTTGGCTCTTGTGTTTTAAACATCCCCTCCTCGGGAGGACAGCGGGGCTTGGGCAAGTCCTAGGGGATGCGCTGGGGCTTGGCTGCTCGCTGGCTGTCTGCGGCACAGCACTGCCAACCTCCAGCCGCGGCCTTGGGCAATGTCAGGCAGACTCCTGCCTGAAAATTGCATCTGGCAGCAGAGCGAAAATTGGAGACACCAGCAGCACCTTGCGGCTGAGACACCGGTGTCATCTGCGGCACAGCTGGGTGGTCAGGGATGCCTCTACCAAAATCACCACTGCTGCTGCACCGCGGTGCCCGGCAAGGATTAAACCTCCTGGTGGCACAAAGGACCTCAAAGCAAAATTTAGTGAGTCTGAAGACGTCATCAGTCATAGGCAGGCAGATGCCAGGACCTCGAATGAGGTAGTCCATGGAAAGGAGACTCGTCCGAACGTTTGGAGGGTCTCCGTCCCCGCCACCCCGTCAGCCTCCGTCCCCAGCACCCCCGCACCAGCTGCTCTGACAACCGGGAGCGCGGTCTCCAGCCCGGAGGGATGAGGCTGAACCCTGGGTTCCTGACGGACTGAAGCAGGGAAAACCTGCAGCGCTGGTGGGCACTGGCAGGGCAACGCACCAGCGCTGGGGACAGCCCCTTTGCAGGGCTTTTTGGAGCCTTCTTTCAAAGCCCCCCCAGCCCACGGGCTCAGGGACCAGCGGGCACAGCCGGCACGGATCTCCGAAGATCATTAGGTGATACTCTCTTTCCCCAGAACAAATTTGGTCCGAAACAAGGAGGATGTACAGAGCTGAGGATAAGAGAGACATAAATTGTCTGGGGTTATTTTAAAAATACTGTTTTTCGTATTATTGCACAGTGCCCTTGTGCTATCACAAAGAGGTTTTCAAAGGTGCATTTTGGGAGATTTTTGGGAAGAAATGTTTTACCCTGAGGGTGGTGAAGCACTGGCACAGGTTGCCCAGAGAGGTGGTGGAGGCCCCCTCCCTGGAAACATTCCAGGTCAGGTTGGACGGGGCTCTGAGCAACCTGATCTGGTTAAAGATGTCCCTGCTCACTGCAGGGGGGTTGGACTGGATGGCCTCTAAAGGTCCCTTCCAACCCAAAGCATTCTATGGTTCTATGATTCTATGATTTTCTAAAGAGAAAAGAACAAATTATTTACCACTTATATGCACGTTGCACATTGCTGTGCCAGCTGGGTTGGGCTTGGATCAGCAGATAAAGGCTCCCATCTTCTGACCCACAAACGAGACAGCACCATCACAAGGCATAAACCCAATTTGCTCTTGCACAGCTACAAAACAAGGGCTCTCAGCCCTTTTCTCCCCCTGAGCCGAGCATCTTCAGTAGGGGATGAATGATAAATGGAGGCTGAAATGCAGGAAGAATGCTCTGGCAAATAGCCCACACGTTCAGCAGAAAGACCCTCGCTGCCCAATAGCACCAAAGCAAACCAACGAAAAAAATAAGGCACCTGGGCCCGCAGCTGCACGCGGCGGCTTCATTTCGGCAGCGGGAAGTAGGTTACCCGGGGATCGCACCCAATTCTGCGGCAGGGACGGGCATGATCGAGTTTCAAAAGGAATGCCTTAAAAATGAAGCGATGGTCGCAGCTTTCCAGATCAGGTAATTGAAACCAATGTGCTGGAAAGCGGTGCCGTGTGGGTCGGCGGGCACCTCTCGGGGATGGAGATGGCGGGGCAGGCAGAGGGCACCGGCAGGCAGGGCTGCCTGCAGCGAGGCGGCTGCTCAGCCCAGCTCTTTTTAAGCTCTTCTGGCTTGAAAATGCCTTTTTCTAGCTGAGTTTTAAGCTGCGTTCAGGGGCGGGGAGGGAGCTGGTTTGCTCTGCAGCCACAGACGGGCGAGAGGTGCTCCCAAGGCCTGGCAGTGAGCGGGAGCAATTGAGTCGGGCGGCCCCCGGGAAACCGCGTGATGAGGAAAACATTGAAAAAGAAATCCTTCCCACGCCAGTCCGAGGCCGAAGCACTGGTTTACAGCCAAGGCAACAACCAGCAAAGCCAGGCGTTGGGCGTTTTCCTGATTCCCCGTGCGATGGTGCCCTCCGTGCTGGATGAAGGTTTCTCCTCCCCAAGGGCATGGGCTGACACCAGCACTCCAGACCTGGGTGCTGTTTACCCCCTTTTCTGGGGGTCCCCAGCACCCTGGGGCAGTGCCGGGGTGCCCAAGCCCTCATGGAGGAGTCCCCACTGCATCTCCCCAGGGCTCATCGAGGCTCCGGCAGCAGGAGGAGAAGCAGCGACATGAAAACCTGCATGGAAAGAGCCCAGCAATTATAGCACACGGTGAAGACCCACGCCGCGCTGTGCTTTCCCCCTCGCCTTCGCCTGCTCGATGTCATCCGTGACAACACGCTCTTGATCATCCGTGCGCACCGAGCTTCCCAGACACGGCTCGGGAATGCGAAGCGGCATGTAAAATCCAGCCTGCGTTTTGAACTCTCTTGCAAATCTCCAGGGACGTGATATAGGAAAAGGTGTATCCAAAGCTGTAAAAAGGCAAGAGGCTCTTGTGCCGGGGAGCTAACAATTGTTACGAGTATGAGCTGGGCTTGAAAAAGCCAAGATGACAGTAATTCTGCTCTGCCTGTGCACTCCTGTCCATGGCAGAGGTAATTGTCATTAAAAACCCTGACATTTACTTGCCAGGCTTTTGCAGCAGGAGGAGCTGGAGGGCAATTTGTTAGGAGAGGCTGAGCATCGTGCCTGGCATGTCTAGGGCTGGCACGGCACGCAGGAGCCGGCCGTGGGCAAGGTGGGCACCTGCTACCTGCAGAGCTGCTGGGTGAATGTTGCTGTCGTACAACGCCGAGGCAGGATTTGGAGGCTTATTTCGGCACAGCTTTAACGTGCCGTGCTGCAGCGGTGAGAGCACGATGCTTTCCCCAGGGAGCTGAAGGCTTCGGCATGGGGACAGCTCTGCCACCCCACTTACACCCGGACCTAGGCCTGGGCAATGCACGGGGTCTGCCATGGCTTCCCAAAGCCGGGCTTGTTTTACCCGGAGGGCCCGCGGAGGCCCGGCCAGGCTCTGGGAGATATTTGTGCACCGGCGCCGCAGGAGCTGCTTCATCTCTGGAAAGTTAAACACGCTCAGAGCAGCTCAGGACACAGAGCAGATCAGTTTGGAGATGTAAATTATTTCTTGACTTAGCAATGGGAAGCACAAACGGGCCAGGCCAGCGCACGTCGGAGACCTCCCCTCGAAGGGTTTACCCGCGCAACGCGAAGCCTCTGCTCTGCGGGGATTATTGCCGCTATCACCACGCTTATGTTATTAATGTTCTTTTTCTCTTAAAACCCTAAGGAAAGGCCAGGTCCTGATCAGCCGGGTAGTTCTGGTTTCTGCAGCCAGCCATCGCCACCGTCACCTGCGGACGGACCGGGGACCTTCCCACGCACTTGCCTGACCCTGCTGGGGGCTCACTCGGTGGCTGCCCCATCCCTGAGAAGTTTCTTCTTCTCCAGGTTCAAAGCCAGGTCTCCGGGACGTGCCTGCTCCTGAAAGGATGAGTTTATAGGACTTGACAGAGCTGGCTTTTCTCCCTGCGAAGGAAGGAAGTTACTTTAAGCTTAAAAAAGCAGAGCCATCTGGCCGTGCACAGCTGTGGAAATATTATACCTCTAATTATTTATAGAGGTACCTGCGCAGGGACGAGTGCAGTTCTTCAGTGGTCCGTAACTACGTCAGGAAAAAAGCTCGTTTGATATAAAAACCACCTCTGCAGTTCTTCACAAAAATACGCGCGTCGGGGGCTTGGGGCGGGGGAGGCGGCGGCGTTGTCTTTGGTATTTGCAACCTCAAAGCAGTAACAAGTTTGTTTTCTGCTGGTGGTCTCTGTATGGGGCATGGGCTCATAATAAGACCTCTGGCATCTGAAAGCCATTAAAGCGTACAATCACCACAGCCCCAGCCATTAGCAGAGACAAAACAAAGCTAAGCCCAGCCACAGATAATTAACCAACTCTTGTTTCTCCTTAAATCAATAGCAAGAACATTACAGGAACAAACAGCCCGGCGGTCCCCCGGGAGGTGGCTTTGCCAGCCGGCCGCCTCCAAGAGCTGATTTCCAATGGAAATTACACTGTCAGGTCCTGGGCTTTAAGATCAAATTTCCCTTATTGGCTTCTTGGAGCTATTTTAATCCATGGGGAAGACCTCAAATGGAGCTGGTTGTTGGTTGGAACTGCTGGCTCTGAAATTTGGGGATGGGGAGGGATGGCCGAGCGCTATGGGGTCCGGTCAGGGCTTCCCCATGCTGAGGGCAAGCGCCGTGCATGGGAGTGAGGGAGGAAACCTCCTCTGAGTCCTTGATGGATAGAAGGGATGCGATTTCTGCAGCCATCCTGCTGGAGCATAAAAGCATATTTTTCTTTGGGGAAAACATTGGCGAGGGAGAATTTTCTAGTAGCGCTGGAAAAAAAACATCCAAAAAAGTTAGCGTAAACAATAACTTCAACCCAACGTAGCTCGGCACACAGCAGGGAGAGGTGCTGGTGCTCCTCCCATCCGGCAACCGAGCCCCCCACACCTTACAGCTGCAAAATTCCTCCTGGATCCTGGTTTGGGTTGGCAGCAGAGGGCTTTCCCCCCACATCCCCGTCCCCTCAACCGCAGCATCCGTCCCTGGAGCTTGGCGGCACAGGGCATCGCACAAAGGTTCAGAGGAGGTTAAACGAAGTTGAGGAGGGCAGGCGAAGCCGTACCCCACAGCTCAGCCGCCACGAGGCAGCGATGAGGGGCTGAACCTGAGCCCCCGCACCCCTGCGGCGCTGCTCTGCCCTGGGGAAACCCGTACCACGAGGCCAAATTTCTCCATTACCCAGCGACATGAAACTAGACAGGAGGATAGTCCTCAGGGAGGGGCCATAAATTTAGTAAAAGCTTGATAAATGCTCCCACTCCCTTAATTATCCCAGGAACAGTGATTTAGTGCCTACGAGGGAAGTGTCTGGTTCTGGGTTTTGGCAATAAGCGCTTGTGCATCCCAAATTAGCCATTATAAATTAATAAAGGAGCTGGAAGTTGAATGATAATCACCCCTGATGTGTATCTTTTCTTCCTGATAAGAAAACAATATTAGTAGGAATACATATATTTTTTTATATATATATATATATGCAGCAACAAATTTTCAAAGGGTTCCCCTACCCCTAAACTGCATTTTCTCTCAGTGCCTGAGATTTCAGCACCGGGTTAGCGTGGGTCTGAGGACCAGGCTGAGTTTGGGGGTTCGGCAGCCCCAGGGAAGACAGACGTGGTATCGCAATACCCATCTGTGCTCCCCGCTCCAGAGCCCAGCTGGGAGGGCAGGGACGGTGGCACCGGTGGCACGCACAGCGCCGGGGCTCTTTGCTGCAGCCCTGGTGAGGGTTTTATTGGTAACCCTCCGTTCCAAACCAGCATTTGCAAATTCTGGGTGTGCGGAGATGATGAATTCATCGGCTGAACCAATGTAGGATGAAACGTTCCCATGTTTTATAGGAAAATGTCTTAGAAACGAAAGCAGTCGCTTTTACCCCTTTTCCTTTCTCATTTTGTATGAAGAAGTCTTACAGATTTACAGCCAAGCGTATTTTCTAAGAATAAATGTTATCTCTTGCTTTTTTAAATTAGAAATTAAAGTCTCGTCAGCCCTGGGAGACCGGGAAGGAAAGTTATATTATAATGCCGCAGGAGAACGCTGGGAAACTGAACGCTGGGAAAAGAAGGGGTTTAGTCAGATGGTTTAGAAATGCCGTTTTAAGCAGCGACAATCTCTTACGAACGCTGGGTGAATAAAAATTCGGCATCACCGTGTCTTAGGCTAATGCAGTACAGCCCACAGCATGGATGTATTAGATCCCAACCAGTCTCTCGGCAAAATGAGGAAAACCCAGAAAAGACACTTCTGTCTCCTTTCAACACCCAAGTTTATTTTATTCCGTGACACCAGGACGCAGCAGAGAGCTCAGTCACAAAACAGCCCTTTTATTATTAATTGTGACCCGGTCCTGCTACTTGACGTAGTTTTCTCTTGATTTCTGCAGACCACAACCCGCAGCCTTTGCTCTTTTAATACACTCTGTCCCCAGAAACGTTCTGCAGCCCCTCATCCCATGCCTGCGTTATCGCCTCTGCTTCGGCATCGCCTTGCCGCGAAGGTACGCGCGCAGCAGATGGAGGTTTCGGCTCCGGCGCCGCGTCCTACCTGTCACCAGTCCAACAGTTTAAAGGCATTAAATTACTCCATCTGCTCTTGCAGCTTGCGCCGAGCCTGTGCTTTATAAACTAACGGGGATTATTTTTTTTTTAATAAATGAATGAAAAGTTGCTTTGTAAATTCGAGGCCAGAGCTGACTCATAATCTCTGCTGACAAATTTCTGTCAATATTTACTGACATATCCAGAGATCTGTAATGTTTAAAGTATCAGTTTTTATGAGAAAGCTGCTTTCAGGAAGCGTCTGGAAAAGTGTAACGTGCTTTCTCACATTCTCTCATTCATCTCTGCCTTATCCCGATAATGTAAATGTGGAACATATATGCAGTAAAAGGGAGAAGTAAGAGGCACTTGAGTTTCAGCTATGAAAAACCTTTCTATGTCTGTAAACACAGAATCATAGAATCATGGAATGCTTTGGGTTGGAAGGGACCTTTAGAGGCCATCCAGCCCAACCCCCTGCAGTGAGCAGGGACATCTTTAACCAGATCAGGTTGCTCACAGCCCCGTCCAACCTGACCTGGAATGTTTCCAGGGATGGGGCCTCCACCACCTCTCTGGGCAACCCCTTCCAGTGCTTCACCACCCTCAGTGTAAAACATTTCTTCCTTCTATCCAGCCTAAATCTGCCCTCCTTTAGTTTAAACCCATCACCCCTTGTCCTGTCACCACAGGCCTTGCTAAAAAGCCTGTCCCCATCTTTCCTCTAGGCCCCCTTGAAGCACTGCAAGGCCGCACTAAGGTCTCCCCGGGGCCTTCTCTTCTCCAGGCTGAACAGCCCCAACTCTCTCAGCCTGGCCTCGGAGCAGAGGGGCTCCAGCCCTCGGAGCATTTCTGTGGCCTCCTCTGGAC